>PVIC010007095.1:0-51986 GCA_004025085.1 Thryonomys swinderianus | reverse complement strand
CAATTATAAATCTCTTACTGGTTGGGTTGAGTTATACAAACCCCTAAAGGTGAATGAGAATAAATAAATCAAACACATAATACTTTTAAGTTAAAATGAAGATGGAGCAGTTAGATATAGTGACTGACTTCTACATACCCAGCTCCTTGGGGGTCTGAGGCAGGAGTATTACATGTGTAGGAGTCTTAGACCAGCCTAGAACAAAGAGATCCTGTCTTTAGGGAAATAGAAAAAGATACATAGTACCTATGAATTAGCACCGAATATTTTTGTGTTGTCCTTCTTTAAGGTATTTGAAAGTGATATTAAGTAATCTATCAGCTGTGATTAATTTATGAGTTAATAGTGTAAATGTGATTCTATTTTATTTCATTTAAAAAAAACAAGTTTTGAACATTTAAAAGATTTAATTTATAACCTTAGGTTCATGAGATCCATCCAGGTCACTTAAATGACCAACTTTTGCTTGCTGTCTTTGCAGAAAAATACATTTATTAAGAAAGTATATTTTTCAAATGTTTGAGAATTGCTGGGCATAGTGGCACATGCCTGTCATCCCAGCACTCAGGAGGCTGAGCCAAGAGGATTGCCAGGAGTTCAAGGCCAGTCTGGAGTACACAGTGAGTTCAAGGCCAACCTGAACTACATAATGAGATCCTGCCTCAAAAAAAACTTTAAATACATTCATATTTAAAATGTGCAGGTGTGTCTTAAAATGTTTAAGGAAATCTAGTATTCACAAAAGTCATAAATAGTATTTAAGTTAGTAGCAAATTTAAAAAGAAGTGAAATGTATGGTTATATGTTTTACAAAAATTACTAAATTCAAAAAATTTAAATGGGTATCAAAGGCTTAAGAAAACTTATTTTGTAACTTTTCAGCTGCAATGAATTCAATATGAACTAAAACAAGAAGCTACAAATATTTCTTTGCTCTCAGAAAACCACTATCAAATGTTTAAAAACTGCATCGCAGAAAAATAGCAAGTAAGTCATAAACCACTGCAGCACTGACAACCGAAACACGCGAGCCCATGACACTGCAGCACCCACCGACCAACACAGAGCCATCCTGCTTTTTCCTACATCGGATCTTTATTTTCTGCCTTAGGATTCCACATAATTTGGAAAGAGCTCCCAGGAATAGTGTTGAGTACTTAAAAGCTAAAAGTAAAACAGAATGAGATTTTATTAGTTAGCGCTAGTATAAAAGCTTAGCGCTAGTATAAAAGGGGCCATCGTTCACTGTTAAGGGTTACTATGGCTACTTCGAGGAGCAGAAACACAGGCCTTTCCTTTCTTTATTGGTGGATATTAATAAGGCAGAAGTGACACTCATTCGGGTATACTGGGCTTGCTACAACTCACTCGGACTATGTTCACCCGGGTCACTTCCCTGTCCTCTCCTCCTCTCTTCTCCCACCCCCTTTGCCACCTCTAAAAGTCTGCCTTCCAGTTTCCTGCCCCCTCTCTCTCTTGTACGCTCTTCTCTCTCTCTCTCTCTCTCTCTCTCTCTCTCTCTCTCTCTCTCTCTCTCTCTCTCTCTCTCAGCGCATGTGAGAAAAAAACACGTGATATTTAACTTTCTGAGTCTGGCTGATCTTGCTGGTGCCCCATTCCACTCATTTTCCTGCAAATGACAAGATTTTGCTCTTCGTGGCTGAATAGCGTTGCATGACACAGGCATTTTGTATCATGCTGCTTTGTCACCCTCAACGCCCCATTTCCCTTTCATGGTAAAAGATGGCTGCTGAGACTCCTACCAGCAAGCCAGCATCCTTTCCTGAGGGGAGAAAACATCTGAACAGCTTTTCTTCTAAGGCCTTAATGAGAAATTGCCCATATTGGTTCAGCTTAAAGCTTGTAGACTATAACTTTGTCACTTGGGTGCATCTAGTACTGAGAAATGCTGGGAATTTTAGTCTTTCATGGGATGCCTGTATGCCCAGATAAAAATTCTAGTAAAAGGAGGAAATAATGGACTTCAGGAGACTGCCGGCTTCCTTGCCACAAATATGCCAGTTTTAAAAGTTGGGGGTGGGGAGTTGAGCATGGCCACTGTGCAGTGACGTTTTCACGAGTGCAAAAGTGAAATTCTAAAGAGGACAGAGTGAATTAGTCATGAGTGTCAGTTTATTAAATTTAAATGGCAACATATTTCTCCATTTTGCCAGCAGTCCTGGTACACTCTGGCACTACAGAAAATATGGAGGATTCTCTGGCTGATATTCCCTTTTCCTTAAGAGGTTTAGCATAGAGTAAGGAATAAGGGCATTAAGTTTTGAATTAGGACAAGCATTATTTTTATAAAGAAAAGAAGAAGGTTGTATAAAAGAATATTTGGGGCACGGGTTTTGGTTGGAGAACCAGCAAAAGCTTCCAGGAGGAAGAAATATTTGAGATGTGAGTACCATCTTAAAGTACCATCTATGAAGCCTCGTAAGGAAGAGGGCGGCAGTTGCAGGGCTAGGAAGCTGGCGAACACCGAAGATCCCCAGAGAGGCGCCTGTGGCCAGAGAGGAATGCCTGAGGGGAATCAGGGCACAGGGGTCTGGGCCATGCACAGGTTTCACATTTGCACCCAAGGGCAATCAAAGGACACGGGAAGCTCTTCAGCAGGAAAACGATAGTCCAGTTTTATGTTTTAAAAGGTGACTGTGGCCTCAGTGAAGACTAAACTTGGGGCTAGGCAGCAACTGATGATTAAGCAAACAGACAAGATGTGAGGGAGATGGCAAAGGCAGAAACAAAGTCAAGAAAGGGGCACAGGAGGGACCACTCCCTGGCTAGATTTTGGTGAGATGTGCGGCTCTGGGAGAAAACCAAGACCGCATGGAGACCAGTGTTCTTAAGTCTCACTGCCTGGGCTCGAACCCAGGGTGCCCAGGGAGAGGTTCCCAGAGCCTCATTTTTTTTTTTTTTTTATCTGTGAAATGAGAAAATAAAACTGCACCACAAATATGGGGAGGCATAACTGAGGTCATTCATTTAAAGAACTAGGTTGCATATATTAACATTACCGCTCTATTTTCATTGTTTCTATTATTAGTGTTAGGTACAATAGAAAAAACAAGCCAAGAAAGAGTCATGATTCTGGTTTGAGGCAAATTATTTCAGAATAAAGCAATGGAGAAGAACAATTAGCAGATTTCTTAAGTACAGTTTGAATTATATACCACACTTTTGCTACACAGTTACTAGGAAAAAGTTTTTATGGAAATACATTTTCCAAATCTCACCTTTCTTCTGGAATCCAGGCTCAATAACTCCCTCTTCACATAACTTCCTGACAAAACTACATACTCAAGGTAACTGGCAAGATATAGGGCAAGTAAAAAATTCTGGAGTTTTTCATTTTCCTTTCCTCAAGGGCCAGCCCAGGCCTGTAGTCTTTTTATGAACCTTTCTAACCAACTCAAACAGAGGTCGCCAGTATCCCGAAGGAATTCTCCATCCTACTCCCAAGGTTTTTCATGTAAACGAGTCTGGAGAAAGGGATGGATACACTCATTAGATGGTACGTGAGCTGAGCTCAGTGGTTATCAGCACTGTAGGCTTAGGGCCAAGTAGAGCCCTCATAAGTTTCAATGTCTCACATGAAACCTTCCCTACACTTATCAGTTACCACTTAGTTATTCAAAGAGTGGGGAAATGACAGGATATGTGGAATTCTCAGACATGCAGCTATTCCTAATTTCAAATCTTAACACATATCTGGCAGCCCCTTGATCTAAAAGGTTTCATATGACAAGACTACTTGAAACAGACCCCAGTGGAGTTGATGGCATTACACAGAAGTTTCTTTTCTAATCTGATCTCAGGAGTGAAATTGATTTCAGGAAATCAAATACTACGTTGCTAACTATAGCAGTTTCACTATTTCACATTTGTACTATCTGGTTAGGGGAGAAAAAGTAAATCACTTTGTGTCCTTGATCCCAAGACTTATTTTCATATGAACTAATGTTTTTTGGGTTAAGATTCTCTACATTGATGTCCACATCTACTATGTGTTTACTTTCCTGAAAAAGCTGTTTTCAAACCAAAAGCATGTTGTATAATCAGTTTTGTTTTAGCCACTAAGAAACGTGACACAAAGACTGGGCTGACTATGAAAGAATGGGCTGGTAACTAGGAGACCAGACTTCTAGTCTTTGCTCTTTTGCCACAAGCTGTTGACCACCCAACCCGCCACGTCTCCTGACTCCCCTGAACTTTCTCTGCCATCTGAGGTAGAGGGACTAAGTTACTATGTTCTTCTTTCACAGGAAGACTGATAATTTTACAGAAGAGAAATACATTTTGATGCTACAGCAATGTTTAATTGCTGTAAGAGTTTCTAAATCCTTGCCTGAATTACTGTGCTGATCTAGTACAAAGACAAGGGTCCACGCCTACCTTTTCTTTGTTTAAAACAGACATTTTATTTCTTTTTTACTCTGAGCTACTTCCACAGCCTTTTTCTTTTCTTTCTTTTGAGACATGGTCTTGCTTAATTGGCTAGGGATTCAAATTAAAACTCCTTTTGCCTCAACCCTCCCAGTGCTGGGATTACAGGGACGCAGGAGCTAGTTCCAGACCTGCATTTTAAGTGACTATTATGGCTTACATACTAGACAGAGTAGATAATGATTCTGCAAATGATTTATCACCTTCACTTATTTGCTCTAGGTTACTAAGAGAATTAACTTATAATTTTCCAATTATACAGGAGCTAAGCAACAAAAAGCAAAAAGTCCTAGGGAAGAGTTACTCAAAAAGGAAGGACTTATAGATGGCAGTTTCCAGAGAACAGTGGCCTGGTTAATTCACCCAAAAATAGGAGACAAATGATCATGATACAAAAGCCGATTTTCAGGCAAAATAAATCTTACCTTTTCCTAAAACTTCATTCGTTCAGAAAAATATATCTAACAACCAATTTTAATGCTCATGAGCACATTTTGCCTAAATTACTTTTTATGTTGTATTGAAAAAGATTCATTTTAAGTACAGACTGAACCCTGGGGATCTTTTTGGAAAGAGATCTTTGTGGATCATCTCATAGTATAAGGAAAAAATATATTTGCTTTCTGGGAAATTAATTTCTAATCTAGTCCTTAAGACTAGAACTATGTAGGAAATTAAAACCCCTTGTTAAATTGACCTATAAAAACACTATTGCTGCAAGTTGATTGGCACTTGAGATTTTTCTTCCAGAAAACAAGAACTTGATTGTCAGGCCTATATTATGCCCTGAAACTTAATGCTATGTATTTACACTTGTTAAAATTTGCTGCAGTGGAAAGTGAACTTCTGGTTCAGCCTGGAGTTCTTCCATTTGCAAATATATTTACACCAACTATTTGACACAACTAAATTCTCATTTTTCCCCATACCCCCAACCACCCCACAAACCCTCCATCCTCCATATACCTCAATTTATTTCTCCCTTTTTACCATCACAATTTTTTCTTTCCTCTCATTATTTACCCCTACCTTCCATTTTCCTTAGAATATTTTCTATTTTACAGTGACTATCATACATTCTAGGACTATTTACATTTCCAGTTTCTCATACAAGAGAAAGATACAGTATTTACACATCTGTGACCTATTTATGAGTATGTCATCTAGGTACATCCATTTGAGTATGAATGACTCAAACTTACTCAATTTTTTTTTTTTTGGCAGTACCAGGGATTGAAATTGGGCCGTTGTGCATCCAAGATTGGTGTGGTACCACTTGAGCTAAATCCACAGCCTTCAAACTTATTCTTTATAGCAAAGTAATACTCCATTTTATAAAAGAACCACATCTTCTTTATCCAGTGTAGAGCTGATGGACATTTGGGTTGTTTCCTAGATTTAGCTATCACAAACTGAGCTACTATAAACACGGGTGTACATATATCACTGTGATGTGAATCTTGTAAGTTTTTCGTGTATTGCCCTAGCAGTAGCAGGGTCAAATGGAACCTCTAATCCTAGTGTTTTGAGGAATCTCCACACTGATCTCCACAGCCTACATTTCCACCAACAGTGGAGAGTATACCAACTATCTGTAGATACATATTACTTCCTTCCTCTCAATGCCCCACATTTAAAGCTAGAATTTTCTCTTCTGGTAAGAAACAAATAAATGAACATCTGCTTGTAAACTGATATCAGTGATAAGCCTGAAGTACTAGAATGTATTAACAAGCAAATGTGAACGCCTATTGCATTTCCCAATGAGTACTGTTGTGGTAAAACATACACATGTGCTTACTCTTCCTCTACATCCACCAGCTTGGCAACTGGGACATATCCTAAAAGAGCCCTACGACTGAGACTCTGAAGACCCTTCATCAAGTTGAAAAATTGCTTCCATTTCCAGAATCAGTCTCCCCTCACCGGTAAGTCAGTTCCTAGTATCTCCTAGATATCTATGGAAAATTTGCTTTTGGTGCCTGGGGTGGAGTCACAGGATGGCCAGCTCTTGAGTTCCAGGCTAACACAAGAACACAATAAAACAGAGATTCTCAAATTTGGCACACACCAATATCACCTGGAGGGCTTATTCATAGGCAGATTGCTGGTTTCACTGATGAATTTCCAGTCAACCCAAATGCCAATCAAGGAATACTTTAAAGAAGACGTGGGGATTTTTTTTTTTTCAGTACTGGGGATTGAGCTCCGGCCCTTGTGTGTCCAAGGTTGGAGTGGTACCACTTGAGCTACATCCCCCACCCCACTGTGGGGATTTTTTAATGTGATAAAATACTACCCAGCCACAAAGGAGAATAGTTTGAGACATTTCTAGATAAACGGATGCACCTGGAGCCCATACTCTTAAGTGAAGTTAAATCACACACACAACTTTAAAAATGGAACTGATTCTCAAGTGTGAGAAACCCAATGCATAAATAAGGAGCGAAACAGAGGTTAAATATTAAGAGACAGGAAGAATTTGTTCACCTGGGTGGGGGTGGAAAGGCAAGGAAAAGACTTTTTTTAAAGGGAGGGAATAGGAAAAAGGAATTAAAATATGTAAGGTACAAATTCCTCGTGATGAATGTGATCACTATGTATGGCAAACATGTACTAAGAAAAAATAAAACTTTAAAAAGGAATGTGTTCTCTGGAATCAGACTGCTTGGATTTGAATCTAAATACTAAGAAGGATAAGAAAGATGAAATGGAATGCTGGACGCGGTGGCTCACGCCTGTAATCCCAGCACTCGGGAGGCAGGGACAGGAGGATTGCTGAGTTCGCGGCGGCTTGCCTGGGCACCACAGTGAGCTCGGGGCCAGCCTGAACTACAAAGCGAGACCCTGTCTCAAAAAAAAAAAAACAAAAAACAAAAAAAGAAAGATGAAATGGAAACAAAGCTCTTATAAATGAAGAGCATTGAGAGGGGAGGGGAATGGGGAAAAATAGGAATCAAGATAAATAATGTACAGACACAAATCCCATATAGTGAATGCGATCATTATCTAAATTGTACCAATAAACTTAATTAATGATAACAAAATTTCCAGTTCAAAGAGCCACAGTGGAGGCTGCAACTTAACATTTTCAACAAGGTCCCAGAAGTACTAATGCTGTTACTGCTGGTTCTGGGCTCTTTGAAAACTACTGGTATGAAATACCTACTGAAAGAATGTTAAGAGTGGACACTTCCTTTTACAAACACTTCAGTTTACAAGTGAGGCTTAAACCCGGAGGTTTAAGGAGAACGCCTTGCTCTGGTCATGTAACAGTTCTTGGCCTCCATCCACGCAGATTCTAAATTTAGGTCTCTAGAGGTTAAACACACTGTTCGAGGCCTGATTCTGTACAGGCATGAGCATCATACAATGCTTTGGTCAAGAAGAGCCTATACCTACAGCAGTAGTCCCATAAGACCAGAACGGATATGAAAAGATCCCTATCATCTAGTATTTTGACTGTACCCTTCCTATGTTGAGATATGCTTAAAGACACACTTTTTGTTTTTGCTTTTGTTTAGTGGTACTGGAGGTTGAACCCAAGACCTTTGTATTGATAACCCAAGGCCTTTTACTTTTTATTTGGGGACAGGGTCTTGTTAAGTTTCTAAGTTATCCAGGATGGGTTCAGCCTTGCGATTGTCCTGCCTCAGCCTCCCAGACAGGCATATGCCACTATACCCAGCCACCATACTTATTATTGTACTATTGGTGCTACAATATTCAAGTCAGTAACATGTTGTACATGTTTGAAGCCCAGAAAGAATATTAATTACCTAGGTATGTAGTAAGCTATACATTTACCTTTAAGTAATTACACACTACGATGCTTACACCAGGAAATGATACATGCCTCAGAACACGTCACCACTGTCAAGTGACAGTGTTGAGTTTTTGGTGCCCATCAAATCCCAGCTGTCTGAAAAGGGGCCCATCTGAGCTTTGTGCTGCTGACCTCCTGTGACGCTCAGGATGTGGCACTGTGTCGGGGAGGTTGGGGCTGGAGGGAGGGGATGGCTCTGGATGCAGGATTTCTTTACCACTGGTGTTGAGATGCTCCTGGAGGGCTGACGACGTCCCATGAAGACAGATCGGGTCATTGACTAATCCAGTTTCTTCTGGTTTTCTCATCTTTCTAGTCTCTCTGTCCTCTGCAGTTATAATCTGTTTTATTGTCCTGCCTCTCCAAGAGTATTGCTCAGTCTCCTTCACCATGATCCTCTTTATAACAGACTCCCTAAGCCCCAGAGGGACACTGAAAGGGGACAGTGTGACAGAGACCTGCTTTTCACTCATTTTTTCTTTTTCTTTTTGAGACAGAGTCTCACTTTGTAGTTCAGGCTGGCCCTAAGCTCACTATGTAGCCCAGGCAGGCTCTGAACTCAGCAATCCTCGAACTCAGCAAACCTCCTGCCTCTGCCTCCTGAGTGCTGGGATGACAGGGGTGAGCCACCACACCCACCATTGTGGTATATGGCACTGATTGCTGGTGGTTGTGAGTCACCACACCCGGTGTTGTTGTATGTGGTTACCAGGGATCGAACCAGGGACCTTGTGCTTGCTAGGCAGGCACCGGAACCACTGAGCTAAATCTCTGGTCATTCTCCTCATTCTTAAAACCTGCAGTTGCCAGCAACTGAGTAAATGTCTACTCAGTATCTCCCATATAATTGCTAAAAAACACAAATTTTCCAAAATGCAAACCACATGGGAATGAATTTCCACACCAGCAATGCTTATAAATAATTTTAAGCTAAAAAGTATGTTTGAACTTGTTCATTCTGTTAAAATTGGTTTTGTCATTATAATACTAAGAAGACAAGCCACATAAGCAGTGCTTCCTGTTTGCATTCATATTCTAGAAAACTTTTAGCCTTTATTTCTACTCTTGTTTTATATACAAAAGTTTATTCAGGGAAATATAACACTGAAAATACTATCAATATATTAAATACCTGGCCTTGTTTTGCTAGTAAGCAGCAACCAGACATTGAACAATTATGAGGACTTGTCTCTTCCATCTATCAATGTGTATATCTACATGTACTGCTTTGAAAGATATTTGATACTTGAGAGCCAACTGGCTGATACCATTTCTGATTGGTGAGATATTCTGCATTGTCAGAGCTCATTCTGTACTGTTTAGAAATTATTACAATATTGTGCCAGACATAATTTTGGTTCAGGGAACAGGTCTTAGGAACAAGAAGACACAAGCAAAGCCTTGGTGTCATGGAGACCAACAACAAACCGGCAAGTCAGCAAAATAAGAAATCCAGGAAGAAAAAATAACTGGGTAATAGAATCAAGGAATACATGGTCCAAAGGTAACAAGTCCTGGAAAAGCCTCCTAGACAGATGAACTTTTGAGTTAAGATGTAATGATAAAGAAGAAACAGTTATGTACTTGGAGTGGAAGTAGGGAACAGAAAACAATGTTCCAGGCAGAAGAAAAAACAAACCAAAGACCCAGAGGCAAGATAAAGGCTGTGGAGTTCAAGATGCAGAAAGAACATGAATGTGGCTTCACCCAGTGACCCGGGAGGGAAGAACAGTGGTACATTCTGAGTGGGAGGAAGGCATCAGGGATTATTCTGAGCCTAAGTGTATGGCGTTGAATTTAAACAAGGTAAGGATGTGGTCTACATTCAAAACGGGCCAGAGAAGGGCAAACATGGACAGTGGGAAACTGGGAGGTTAGTTAGCTAACTTAAGGGGAAGTCACAGCTCGGCGGGATCACAGCTTTGAAAAAGGAAAGAAGGTGTGAGATCTGGAAAACATCTTAGTGCCCAAGCTCTGGGTGGGGTGTGGGAGTTTCCTGGGGTAACAGGACACGTGTCTCAAGTCCTCACATCCCTATAGAATAACAAACACAAGAAATTAACTGCAGTGCATTAAATATGCTTTCATATTTTAAAGACATTTCCTTCTTCATGCTTTCATGTAGATCCTTCTTTCAGTTTACATTTTCCATCGCATTTAAAAAAGACTATACTTTCTTCCTCCTTTATGAAAGTCTCAAATCTGTTATAGACACTGTCATCAGGGCTGCCCAGCACCTCAACACCCATCTTTTGAGAGAAGATTTGAAGTGAGACAGAAGGCAGCCCAGTCCCTTCCCATGGCCGGGCCAAAGACCAGCAGGATTTCATACAACCAGCATTGAGAATAAGTAGCACTGACCATGTGCCAGGCACTGTTCTAAACACTTTAAAACAATGACTCATTTTATTGAATTTTTATAACAGTATCCACCTAATATATTGTTATTCCCACTTGAGAGACAAGAAGACAAATGTGTAATTCGAGGATACAAACAGATCATCAGTTGACAAGCCTAGATTTTTAAATTTAGCAGGACTGGCACCAAAAAACACACTCCTAATACCTGGAGTCCCTTAGCTGTGTTATGACGGCCTGTTTGGATGCCCGTGTGTACTATGTCAAGACTACCTTGCATCCTGCCTTTTTGCTGAGGCTACTCTCCAACTCCTATCAATTCTGAGCTTCTTGCTTCCTTTCCAATGAATTATTTTTCTGTTTCAATGATCTGTAGCCAAGAGCCCTGGCCAGGCTGGTTAATTTATGCAACAGCAGAGAGCCGGCCGGCTCATAATGAAACTCCAGGCTCCCGCAGAGGTCCCTGCAGCTCCTTCCACCATTTGAGCTCCGAGATTTCCACGTGCACGTTCTTCCTCTGTCGGCCACAGCTGTGGGGCTCACAGGGATCCCTGCCTCGGCTCCACCCCACGCAGGTGGCAGCCATGTCCTCTGGCCAGAACTGATGGATCTGAGAATGTACCCTGCAGTGGTCCCCATCAGGCATTGGCTCCTACAGATATTAAAGTTTAGCCACAAGGCTCCAGGGCTCGGAGGGAGTGGGGCCCAGGCACAGGGATGGTCTCACCCTGAAGAAGGCACCCCCACCCCAGCAGCACCAGTGCTGGCTCTTGCCAGGCCTTCGTTATTTAAATCTTTCATTCTATAAAAGAGAATTACTGCAGTCAAGTTTCCTCTGTGTGTGATTTTTCAATCTCTGCCTTTGCTAATATAACAGCTATGTTTAGGACTCACAGAAAATGCTTCTCTTCTGCCCACCCTCCCTCCTACCGGCCCACAGAAGGGAGTTCTCGCAGTATTTTTCCCTTGTGATGCAGGCATTATCTTAGTTTCTTTTCTCACTGCTGGGAGAAGATACCCGATACCCAAACTTAAAGGAGGAGAGGTTTGTTTTGATTCACAGTTGGAAGGGGTTCAGTCCACAGTCAGCTGGCCCCAAGGCAGGGCGGCACAGCAGACCATCATGACCACAGGAGGCTTCGGGAAGAGGCCTACAAACCATAACAGGTGTTGTGCAAAAAGTGAAAACAAAAGATGATATAGACTAGAGAGCATCTTTAAGAAAGGACTCTTTAAGGATCAAGACCTTCTTTTCTGCACTGCTTTTTGCCAAGCTCCGCTCTCGTATTTTCCCATTTTATATCTGCTCACGGTTTAAAACTCATTAAAGCCTCAAAAGTTTCATCCTCTAACCACATACTTTAGGAACTTGGCTCTTCAGGTACTTAGAGACCAGTGATGATCTGAACTAGTGGACCTGCTGTGTCTGTTTCAAATGGCTTAACCGTCTGAGAGGAAAAGATACCTTTCTCCACTAAAGTAAGCAGGACCACTTGGAGAAATGGCTGGCTTCTCACCGGGGCAAAGGCAGGGGCGAGATGAACCTGGAGCACCTTGTTTTGCCAGAAAATCTTGAAAAAAAATAAGATGGCACATGGTACAATGATGTAACAGTCAGCACAGAGGGGTCTCACCCATCTGGTCCTGGCACAATGTGGGCACCAAATGAGTCTTCATGGGAATCAACAGACAAGTAAGGGCAAGGAGAATTCCTGCCGTGGAACATCTACAGCCCACTGGTAAACGCGCAGAGAGCGACGGAGCTGGGCCATGACCACTGAGCTGGCATCATGCCACAGATAGCACCAGCCAGGAATAACCAATGGACACAAAAATCAAGCGGGGCTGGGCACGTAGCTAAGAGGCCAAACACTTGCCAATGTGTGCAAGGCTCTGAGTTCGAATACCCACTGCAGTGCTGAGGAAAGCGGAGCACTTACTGAGAACGACATTTTGAATTCTATCAACCCAGAAAGTGTCTCTCCACAAGACTGTGACGCCACGGACGAAACCACAACATCCTGACTAAAACTCAGTATCACCAGTAGTAAGAAGACGGATACAATGTCCCTCCACTTTGAAAACGCCCTGCAAAACACAATGTCACCTACTCAGTGTTCCAGCCAAGAATGTGTAGCTTGAATCTCTAAACATAAGAAAATCAGACAAATTCCAAATGAGGGATGTTCTGCTTTAAGAAGACAAAGGGGACTGTGTTCTCCAAACATTCAGTGTCATGTAAATAATGACAGCCCATAGACATGTCCCAGATTAAAGAAACTCAAGTGCAACCTCTGAACCTTCCCTGGGAGTGAGGAAATGCCACCAAGGACCTTCTCAAGCCAACTGACAACTGGGATAGGAATAATGGATTGGACACAAATTTTGTGCTGAGTTTAACTCCACTGGAGTTTAAATGAAGGCTGCTCTGTAAGAAACTGTCCCTAATATTTTGGAAAAATTCACTGAAATGAATTAGAAGTGGTTAAAAGCGAAGGCCGCAATGTATGCAACTTGCCCTCAAACATCTCAGCAAAGCCGGAAAGAATGTATAACCAAGAAAGAAATTTGGGTAAAAATTCAACAGTAAGTGAATTGGGAAAATACATGTAGTTTGTGTATTCTCATTCTTGCTTTTTAAAATAAATGTGAAAATGTTTCCAAATCGAAAGTTAAAAATACAAGTTTGGGGGAGGAGAATGACTGCAAAGGAACACCGGGAACTCTTGGGGAGAGAAATGTTCCAGACAGAAGCCTTCTGTAGCGGCACTTACACAACTGCTCGCCATTTCTCAGACACACCAATGTGTACTTATAAGTGAGGATTTTTATTGTATTAAAATATCTCAGTAGGGTTTATATGAAAAGGTACAAAATGTGGAACATCATCACTTCAGGAGGTTCTATATGCACCAAAAGGCAGACAGTAGGGGACTGGGACCTGCCTCCTCACAAGCCCACAGGAACTGCTGTGCCATGGGTGGGGGTGCCCATCTTCAGAGGCTGCTTTAGTCAAGCCAGGATGGATGTAAGCGCAGATAAAGCCACACAACTCCCCTTTCTGAAGACTATCGTGGCAAAAAAAAAAAGGTATTGGCAGATATGTATACACACACACACACACACACACACAGCATTTAATGTTAACTTCTATTTTCATAAAGGACATAGTACTCATATAAATGACCAAGATAAAGCAAAGCCCGGAGTAGTCCACCAAGAAACAGTAGAGCCAGGATTTGAACCCAAGCATTCAGACCTAGGAATCTGCATTTTAACCCCTACATTACAGTGTTACAGGCTGACTTATGTCTTCCTGCCAGAATGTATTTATCAACATCCCAAACACCAGTAATTCAGAATGTAACTTTATCTAGGGATAAGGTCTTCTTACAGAGGTCATCGAGAGAAAATGAGGCCCTTGGTGAAAGAGGGTTGATCCAGTAGAGGACAGCAGAAAGGCCACACGAGACTACAGTAAAAAGCCGCTGTCCGCAAGCCAAGAGACCTCAGGAAAAGCCAAACCTGCCAATACCTTGATCGTGGCCCGCCCACCTCCAGATGGTGAAAAAGTTCATTTCTGATGCTTCAGACTACCCGCATGTGGCATTTGTTTACAGCAGCCCTAGCAAACTAACACGACCAACATAAATACCACTCTCCCCTCCTTCCAGTGAAGCTGTCAGAGTTCCGGAAGATACTAAACCCAATTAGCAAGCAACACTTCACCAGGCTGTGTTTATCACCAAAATCAAGAAGATCACACACTTCCCCATTTAATTGCTACTGCCCAGGCACTTTCTCACACTGAAGACTAGTCACCAGTGTTCTTATCAGAAACTCCTTTTTGTCTTTTATCCAAGGCACTGATAAGAATTTCTTCCACTAAACTCAGCCCAGTCCTTTATCTTCCACATCTCCTGATGAGGCACCACCTGGACATCTTGTAGTTACTGGCCTCAGCCGGAGAGCAGCTTTTGTCTTTCCCCGC
The DNA here is from genome assembly GCA_004025085.1 of Thryonomys swinderianus. Taxonomy (NCBI): domain Eukaryota; kingdom Metazoa; phylum Chordata; class Mammalia; order Rodentia; family Thryonomyidae; genus Thryonomys; species Thryonomys swinderianus. The sequence continues at coordinate 37,362 of PVIC010007095.1, read as the reverse complement.
TGCACACTGCCCTGGACTTTTACTAAGCACAACAGGGTACCGCTCCACTGAACGCGCTTCGGAAACATGCTCCCCTGACTGTGAAAGCATACTTCATGGTTGAAAGAACTGGTGGTTTTTCAGGCCATTGCTCCACACAGGATCCCAAACTCTGATTCGCTAAGTGGAGTTTTTGTATGAGGCATTTAAGCACCGGATGACCTAACCCACCCACCAGAGAGACTCAGTGAATTTCTTACTCCAATGAGATGACTCAAAACAAAACAGCATATACTCTTGCCCGATTCTTTCATCTTCTGAGTCTTTGTCCCCTGTCTTGAGAAGAATGAACTATGCTATTTTTCCTTAGAAAGGGGAATAAAATCAGAAGTGTCTAAATATCCATGTTTGGGCTTCTGGGCATCTTCCTGAAATGTGAGAACTATTTTTTAACAAAGAAATCATCATGGTCACAGTGTGCTAGTCCTCATTGCATATGTGAAACAGGGGTCTCCGGGGAGATCTGGCCATGATTTGAGGGTGCAGGCTTGGGGGTAAGGGCTGGGTAAGAGCCTAAGGCACAAGAAGGCTCTCCAGTCAGCTGCATTAAATGTGATGTTGGGACAAAGACTTATCTACAATCGTTTCTCCTCTAGTTAGATGAAAATACAAGCATTTTACATCAGACTCAGTTTTATCATTCAATTCAGCAGGACTTGGCTTACTGCACACGTCCTTGTACACAGTGCCAAGTGCATGGTGTATTCCAGCCCCTGCACTTCACGCACTGACACAAATCTAACGATCGTAAAACCAACCAGGGTTTGGCCTGCCTTGGAAAATTATGCAACTAGAGCCAGGTGCACCCCTGCAGGTCTGGAGCAAGTGTACAAAGGAAGGTCTGCCCAATGGCTTTAACATGTTAATCAAGCTAGCAAGCTGTTGCATAATTCTATTCCTTTAACTAATACAGCTTTACAACAACCTACAAGGCCAAATTCAATTCAGAATTCTCATATTCCTCAGGGTTCTGGGCCAGACGTGGAAAAGAAACCCTCACCAGGGGACAGAGTCCCTTCTTTCCCTACCTATCCTGGAAGTCCATCTGTCTCCTGGGGCCTTCCTGGAAACACCTGTGGGCCCCAAGCCACACGTGCAAGCTCCTCCACTGCCTCAGCCTTTGGACAATCCTCAGGGGTCAGTCTCTTTCCCTCGGGCCAGACTGCAGCAGGTGTGGGTCCCCCTGGAGAGGGACTTTGGAGCAGTATGGACTCTGAATGATCACTTCCTCGTACTTAGAGGTGTGTAGTCTCTGGAGAGGGTGCAGCCGGGGGAAATCCAGAGCCGGTTTTAAACCTAGGGAACGAATGTAAGGGAGTTCCTTCGCCCAGCTCTAAGGGCCGCCTTTGCTAACCAAGTTTATTCAAGTCTATTTGTGTTTCCTTGAAGTTTTCTGGGAGGGTGACTACTTATATAAGAGATGAACAAACAGGCAGAAGATGGAAGAGAAAATTCTTGCCTGGACTGGTTGAAAGAGGTTGAATTACTTGTGGCTACGCAGGTGGGAAATAAAATCAACAGCTGCCATCCTGATAAGAAAGAAGAAAACAGAAATACTCCTCAATTAACAGAGTGAAGACCAGTGTGTCCGAGATATCTTAACTACTTTCTATTTCTGAAAGACCTTTGCCGAGAACCAAAAAAGCCTCGGGAAGACCCACTCTAGGCCGCCGGGCCCGCACAGCTGAAGCCTAGGAGCCAAGCCCGCAGGGTGGTTTGGTCCCGGCAAACGGGCTCCGAAGCCTGAGAAGGGACGAGGGCACGGGCCGTACCACCACGCCTGCCCGGGCATCTGCTTCACTTCTTCTCACTTAGGACAGTCCGTCGGTTTTCTGAGCCTGCGTTTTTAATTGTGTGACGTGGGGACAGGTGCCCGCGCGCAGCACCTGGTGATGGCCCCGAGAAGCCAGCATGCTGCACGGTAAACGCCGGGGGCCTCGTCTAGACCTGAAAGCACCAGCTGACCCTCAAGTGTGAGTCGAGCAGCTCCCTCGCTCCGACCCGCCCGGGGCTGAAGTCCCGCAAAAGCCGTGCGCTGCGGGGAGAAGGGTAGACTAGGCGCAGAGGGAAACTGGCATGGGAAAGCAGACGGCGGCGATCGAGGGCGAGTCCCCGGTCCTGTCTGCCCGGGGAGAAAGTTGCCCAGGCAGAGGCGGCACCGCGAGCCCGCGGCAGGAGGACGCAGCGGAGCCCCGGGCAGGCGGGCGGGGGGACCCGGGGCCGCGGCGGGGAGACGCGGTCACTCACCCAGCAGCAGCAGCTTGAGCTCCCGGCGCGCGTCCTTCTTGTCCCGGCGAAGCTGCCGCTCGATCTCGGCGCTGATGCGCTGCGACTCCTTCTCCTCCGCGGACAGGCAGCAGCAGCCGGCCATGGCGCACAGCGGCCGGGAGAAGCCGCCGGGCTCGCTGCGTCCGCGGGGTCCCGAGCGCTTAAGTGCGCTAGCGTCGGGGCCGGCAGGGCGGGCCCGAGCCGGGGAGCGCACACCTGCGGGGACTACGCAGACCGCGCGAAAAGTTGGGGCGTCGGTGCCCGTGGAGAGCAGGCTCTCGCCCGCCTAGGGGGTCGCAGGCTCAGGGCTGGGGGCTCCCGGCTAAAAAGTTGGAAACTCCGCGGTGAGCAGCCTGAGAGCGAGTGGGGAAGTTCCGGCTGGTGGCTCTGAGTAGCGCAGGAGGCGGAGCGTCCCAAACCTGCGACCTTGGCGTCTGTCCGAGTTGACCCTCGGGCACCCCAAGCCGATGGCTCCTGGGGGCAAAAGGGGACAATCAAGGAGCTGAGGGGCCTCACCCCTGCCCCCTAGCCGCGGCTTCCCAGGGCCTCGGCAGCACCTCCTGGCTGCAGCCCTTCGCCGGCCGGATCCGGCTCGCTCCAGGTGAGCGTGGCGGACCCTCTCCTCAGTGGCGGCGGCCGCCCCGGGCTGTGAGGGGCGTGGACCCGGCCCGCCGGCCTCTGCACACGCACGGTCGGAGCTCCTGGACCTTCTGCTTCCGGCGTCCCGGCCCAGGTCCGGGCGGCGAAAGCCCTGGATCAGCCCCGCAGCTGCCTGTGCCCGAGGTCTCCAGGCTGCCGCAGGCTGAGCTGTGGGACAGGCCCGAGAGAGGAGGGTAAATATCCTAGGGGCTTCCTAACACCGGACGGAGGCCCGGGTTGGGGCCTGTGGGAAACCGCAGGCTGCTTTGCATTTTATACTGGGAACTCCGCTTTGCAGAAAAGGCTGGCACATCCTGAGCACACCTGGCAAGTTCCCTGTCCCAGCGCCGAGGCTTCATTGGCCTGGCTCCTAGAACTTCGGGGTCATGCTTGAGCGGCCTCGATTAAAAAAAAGAAGAAATTAAAAGCACAGCTTTGCATCTCAAACGACACAATAGAATGGTGATTCCAACATCTGATTTTCTAAAATTTAATTTCATTTTTGCTCTGCGTATGTTTTGAGTAAAAGTAAGAAAAGCAGAAAGGGAAGGTGGAGGGAGAGCGTCCTGTTGGCCACAGCAAGAAATATTTTCCTTCTCAAGTTGGCATATGCCATGCACACTTTTTATGGAGTTAGGCAATTAGCTAATGCTTCCGCTGTAAGAGCGCAAAGTGCCTTTAAGTACGAGTGGCACCTATTTTATCAAATTAAGCGTCTGAGTGGAGTAGTGTCATTATATAGAGAGCTTGGCATGGCAATGCTATCCAGCAGAAAGGCCTATTTATTTTACAGCCTAAGACATGTAGAGGAACCGGACATTTAAAAATGAATGTGCACACATTCTTCAACGTTTGGCTCTTGAGTTTCAGCCCGGACATAAGCTGACTGTAACAGTGACCCCTGCAGGAAAACTCCTGGACAATTCTAATTTGATCCGTGGCAATCTCAGTCTCATTCATTTACAATTTGAAAATTAAAATCTCTTGGCTTCTCTAATGGCTTGTATGACAGTAATCAGAATTTTTAAATTACTAAAACTGACACAAATTTGAGCTCCAAATTAACTGGAATAACTAATGCTTTAGGTCCTAAGTTGTTAAGATTTCAGAACTTCCAAAACATAGTTTAAAACAAGTTTCCTTTGTGGGAATGTGATGAGGGGAAGGAATAAATATGATACAGAAAGAAAATAAAAAAGCATGTATAAAGGGGGGAGGAGGGGGGAGTGGGATATGGGTAAAAATGAGAATTAACTTGTGGCATATACTGGTACAAATTTCCCAATGTTATATGTGATTTTGAGATGTATATAAATTGTACCAATAAAGAATTCAATTTAAAAAAGACAAGTTTCCTTGCAAACGTGGGCGCACACGTTAGAAGCCAACCAAACCAGTAATTCTTGCCATCAAAATAATTAGGGATAAGCTCCATGATTTATGACTAAGATTGTATTTCTAATAGCAAAAAAATAAATCCTCAAAACACTTGAAATTCCAACAACAGGGAAAAGGTTCCCAAATTATGTTTTATTCATACAATGAGGTATTACGTAATCTTTAAATATCATGAGTATATGAGTAACAAGCACAGCTACATGCCACATAAAGATGTGTTGGTTCATGACAAAAACAAAACAAAACACAGAAGCATACTAGTTTCAGAAGATTCTGTCTTTGAGAGAGGTGTGACCATATTTGTATAAATATACTCCATGATGTTCCATAAGCACCCAAATTGTTTCCATCACATCACCATGTGTGAGTAACAAAGATTTGGGGAAAATCCTTAAAATACATTAAGTTTAAAAAGACAAGCTAAACCGGAGACTGGATAAAGAAGATGTGGTTTTTTTTATAAAATGGAGTATTGTTCTGCCATAAAGAATGACAAGATCAATCCATTTATGTGCAAATGGAGACACCTGGAGAATATACTAATAAGTGAAATAAATAGATCACAGATAGGCAAATACCGGATCTTCTCTTTTGACCTGTAGATGCAAACGAGCTCTAGAAAGTATGACAGCTTTTATAGAGTGGGAAATTTCCACAGGAAATTTGGTGTGGGAATGTAATGAGGGGAAGGAATAAATATGATTCAGAAAGAAAATAAAGAGTATGTATAAAAGGGGTGGGGAGGTGTGGGTGGATAGGGATATGGGTAAAAATGAGAATTAACTTGTGTCATATACTGGTACAAATTCCCCAATGTTATATGTGTTTGTGAGATGTATATAAATTGTACCAATAAAGAATTCAATTTAAAAAAAAAAGACAAGCTAGGGGCCAGGGATTTAGCTCAGTGGTTCCAGCACCTGCCTAGCAAGTGCAAGGTCCTAAATTCTATCCACAGTACCACATATCATAATGCCAGGAGTGGTGGCTCATGCCCATAATCCCAGCAACCAGTACCACACACCACAGTGTCAAGCATGGTGGCTCATGCCTGTGATCCCAGCACTCAGGAGGCACAGGCAGGAGGATTGCTGTGAGTTCAAGGCTTGCCTGGGATACGTATTGAGCTCAGGACCAACCTGAACTACAAAGTGAGATGCTGTCTCAAAAAAAGAAAGGCAAGCTAGACACATATAGGCAAGATAATGCAAATTTTATTATAAGAATACATACTTGCATTTTCAGGAAACAAAAGAGACATATCAAAATGATAAACTGTCAGTAATAGCTATTGATTGATTTAATTGGCTGATAAAATCATTTGGAGGTAACTCAAAGAAAGGTTTTAGATCTCACTTTCTTCAACTGTAAAATGGGAGGGAGATGAGACCAGGATGAATTCAAAATGTTCCTCCAACTCTAACATTCATTTATTTCTTTGATAATCATCTTACTTATCAGAAGATACTAAGAATCATAAACCTGAAGTTATTTAGCATCAGCACCTGGTGAAAACTATAAAACAGATATGATGAGTCAATTAGTTTTATACTTCTATTCGTTTCTTTTTATCTTTAATATCCAGGGGTGCTATAAGAATGATTTTTAAGTTATAAATTTATTTGAAACAACTTTCCAAGGAGTAGTTTTGAAGAGTTCTTCATTAAAGAAAAATAATTCTTGTTTTTCTAAATTATTCCAAAATTGTGCAATTCTACTCTCCCCACTCTTGTAGATTAGAGCCCAGCTGAGAGCTGGGTGCAGACGCCCGCCAAGAGTCGGGGTACACAAGTGAGTTAATTGTCTGGTATTTGTCTGCATGTTCACTGAGTCTATGCCAGCTCCCGTACCAGGCACTGAGGACTCAGACAGCGAGACAGTTCCCCAGTTTAGACAGAGCTATAACCTGCTACAAAGAATCAAGACAGACCCTGAAATCTAAACCACACCCTCCTGTTTCCCGGAAAGAGCACGGCCATGTAATGGCTCTCAAGGTCATACAGGAACACAGTGGACCTTTACAGACTTGCCTTCCTGCCCAGCCTCATGGCTCGCCACCCCCTGGATCTCCAGTGGACCTTCGTCTCCTCCCCACTGTGCCCAGGGCATGTTGTTCCCTCTTCCAGGATGCCATCTCTCACCCAGGCGAACTTAGGTCATTACTTTCCAATCACATCTTTTCTGAGAAACCACCTCATCCTTTCTCAGACCCATTTCTCTGCTGTCTGGACACATCCTGTGTTCCTCCCTTCAAACTCTTAGCCTCTTACACCTTCTTTCAATTCATGCATTACTCACAGGGAGGGGTTTTCTTGTGCATGCTGCTCTTCTTAGACTAGGGAGTTGAGTTTTAAAACAAAGAATTCATTTGATATGAAGGAGAAATTTCTCATGGTAGAAGACCATGAAGAAACAGTGAGTGAATGATGAAGGAAGCATGTGCCAGCCGCCCTCTCGGAGGCAATGACTGCCCTGTGTCTAAGGCTGCGCATTTGGGGGAATGCAGGTACCACACTCTTTTACTAATGCATCTACTTAGAATGTTGACAAGTAACACGGAGTACCTGACAACCTTAGAGACATTCACAAAACTGAAACAGCACCATCACACTGCTTTTTATTATCTTCCAAACTACAGTTGTGACTCACTGTTGGGGTATGGTCAGGATCGTTTAAAGAGAAATAACACATTTCTACATGTAAGTATCGATTGTTAAGCAGATTGTTATTGGGGCTTTGTCCATATTCAAAACAGGTTATCTTACTGGGTAGCTTCTTTTTCAAAAATGGCTCGCCAGTTAAATATGACCAAGTTCTTCTCATCTCAAACAGCAGAGCAAAACAAACTAAAAATGGTGCCAACATTTATTTTAAAAAAGTAAGGGTGGATGGTATGGGAGAAATAGGCTCACTGAACAAAAAGAAGAAAAATTAAAAGCAAAAATAAGAGTACACCTTGGGGACACAGGGTAAGATACTATGAAGAGGCGAGATTTTCCTGACATCTGTCTTTTTATGACATTCGCATCTCATGGGAACCAGTGAGAACTTCTACATTCAGGGTCCTGAGACTTATTTGGCTCATGTATCCTGGGATCTAATCACGTTTACGTCCCCAAGCAGCTTTGCCATGCCCTACCCTTCTGCCTCATTTTCCCTCTCAAGAGGCATCAATCCCATAACACTATGCATTGCTGAGGGAGTTGGAGGCATCTGCCTTCCAAAGCTTCTTTGAGCTGGAAGGGGCTGCAGCTCTTACTGGGGATCACGTGCCCTCCACCCACTTTGGGGTGTTGTGACTTGCTGTCCGGGTTACATAAAGAAAACCCCAGCAATGAGAAAAGAATTAGTGGCCATTTAGCCGTCTGTTTCATGGGAGAAACTTTATTAGCCCAAATATGTGGAGCAGGTCAGATTGCCGTGCTTCCTGTAGAGAACGGATATTAGACAGGTATGTCAGATAAACTATCCACAGTCTGAGAACTATGGGTTTAGCAAGACCTGGTTACCTATCTGGAGCAGCACTAGTGTCTTGACTCTGAAAAGAAACCTCAAGTCTTCCAGGGCCCACAGGGGTAGTAGCTTTCTGTTCTTCAGACACAGTACAGGGAAGACTTGCATTTATTCTAGTCATAAATCTATCTACCTCTGACACCTTTACTGCACTGGATGTGGCAAGGTTCACTGAAAAGGGGCCCTTCCATTGTGACTTTAACCTGTGGGAGTTTTCCCTCTCCAAGGCTTTATGAGCAGTTGGTATCTAGGGGAGATCCTAGGCGGTTCCCCTGGGCCAGGAGCTTGCAAGACTGTTTCCATACATTTGGATAGCTTGTTATACAGTAAGTCACGCCTTACAAGCAAGTTCTGATCTGGGACAATGCTCATAAGTCAAGCTCATTTGTAAGTCTGACAAAGCAAGTCTTACACTGTACACCTTTGATACAAATACACAGTGTCTATTGCTTTGCACTTCCTAGCATCCCCTCCATGTCACCACTGCTTTTCCTCCTGCTCCCAGACATCCTGGGCTCTGACTGGACACTGGACTGCGGTACAGAGTCTCGCTTTGTAGTTCAGGCTGGCCCTGAGCTCACTATGTAGCCCAGGCAAGCCTCAAACTCAGCAATCCTTCTGCCTCTGCCTCCCGAGTGCTAGGATTACAGGCGTGAGCAACCATGCCCAGCGGGTATAGACTAATTTTAATGGTTCCTTGGGTACTGGGGATAGGGCTGGCGTCTTAAGGAGCTACAGAGCTGCCCTTTTTACTTCCCTATCAGCCTTTTGATTTTTTCTTTTTTCTTCTTTTTTTTTTTTTTTTGAGACAGGGTCTCGCTTTGTAGTTCAGGCTGGCTCTGAGCTCACTATGTAGCCCAGGCAAGCCTTGAACTCAGCAATCCTCCTGCCTTTGCCTCCCGAGTGCTGGGATTACAGGTGTGAGCCACCACGCCCAGTGGCACTGTGGTATGTGGTATTGATTGCTGGTGGGTGTGAGTCACCATGCCCAGCATTGTACGTGGTTACCGGGATTGAACTCAGGGCCTTGCGCTTGAGAGGCAGGCGCCAGAACCACTGAGCTAAATCTCCGGCCCAAGCTTTTTGATTTCTTAAGGAGACTTCAGACATGTCTATTTGGTGCTCTTTACAGTTCATGAGTGAGACCTGCTTGAAAAGATGAACGGCCTCTAGGAGTTGTTGAATTTCCTGCCTGTGTTTTATAGATGATTACTGACTAGACTCTTTTTTCCCAGATCGCTACATGGACATGTAGCATTGATTGTGTATATAGGGGCAGGTGGGAGAGAGGGTGGGTAGGGGCGGGGGAAAAATGAAAATTAAGTTGTGTCATATACTGGTACAAATTCTCAATGTGGAGTGTAATTGTGATGTGTATATATATAATGTACCAATAAAAAAGTTGACACAATGAAAAAACAAAAGTGTATATTTGAGTTGGTGTAGATATTTAAACTCCTGTCTTTTCCTAATATCAATGCCTGAGTAAGAGCCATTAGCTCTGCCTTTTGAGCAGAGTTCCTCCCCGAAGAGATTTAGCTTCAGTGACCTGTTGTGAACTGACTCCTGCATAACCTGCCTTTTGACAAAGCTACCTCTGTCCACGAGCTACACCTTCTCAGGGTCTTGGAGGGCCAGGTCGCTGATGTCCCGGCAGTTAGCACAAGTCTGGGAGAGCACCCGTGCATAGCTTCTGGGCAGAAGAGGAGTAAGGACTCTCCAGCTAGGGTTCCCCTCGACCGTAACTATGGCTACAGATCCAGAGGAGAATTTTCTAGAGGAGTGAGTGAAAACAGAATTGAGTTGGCTCACCCATGACACCCAGGGTTTCTCAGAGGAGATGATGATATCCGTGGGCAGGGCACTGCACATTCCCCTGATAAATGTGGGTTTTGGCGGGCACGGTCCCTCTCTGGGAGTGAGGACATTCAAACTGCCAAGTCAGAGGTGCTAACTGCATCACATACAGAGCAGGGCCCAGAAAGAGACTTGGTACATTATCATGCCCACGGTCCAGTCTTCTTACCCTTGAAAAAACAGGAAGCTCAGTTATTCCTGGGGTTTTCCTTAGACATTATGGAGAAGTTTAAAGTGACTATCAACTGCAACAGCTATAATCATAGCCTTTCTCTTTTGTCCCTTTTCTGAATCTGCATTGTAGAACACGGAAAAGGTCATGTACAGTACCTGGGCCATAGGTGTCTGTGGCTTTTATAGCTTCTGCTGCATATCTGGGGCTGAAAAACTAGAACATTCTATTCAAAGGCTAACAGAAATCGGGAGTCTGGATGGAAGGATATGGCCATGGTAAACACAGCTAGTCCCAGTTTGGTTCTGTCAAGGGGAAAATAGCCTCTCAGGGTTCCTTTTCAAAGTATATTGCTTATCTGCAAGTTCATAGCCTCTTGTAGGGTTCTGCCTTTCATTTGAGGTGTAGCAAGTAGCCAAAATGAATTGGACATCTCACCATGATAAGTCAAAAGCAAGGGTCAAGGTTGGGGACCTACCCAAAATCTTTCTACTGTCTCTCCCAGTAGAGCCCAATCATTCTTCACACTGCTTAACACCTGCTACTGAAAAGGGGACCTATTCTTGCGTATTCCCTTCCACCCCTGAGACTTCTCTTAGGGGTAGGGGAAGTTGTGAATTAGAGCAGAAGCACCACTTTGGGTTTTACCTGCAAGGCTCAAAGGTATCTGTGTGTGCCCAGAGGGAATGTCTGAGGGCCACAATGAGAGGGCCAAGGAACACTGGGTTCCTCGAGGGCACCAGGCTCTAATGGAGTCCCTGAGTCTCCTAGAGGGAATGGACCTGAAGTATTGGCCTGAAAACCATAAAGACAAGGTCAGAAAGGCCTCTCAGATCATCAAATAGGTCAGAGAGACCCAGGTCCCCTTGTGAGACAAGTGGAGTCTCCGAACAGTATCATCCAGGATAGCTTTCTCTTTCTCAGGGCTCACTCTAAACACCATTGTTCCAGAACATTCCCTTTCATAGAGTCACAGAAGCCTGAAGCTGAGGCATTTCATTCTATCTTTTATGTCTTAGCAGAAACACTGTAACGGAGGAATAGTCTCATAGTTTAGAGTACCATCCCATACCCATCTCTTGCCATGTCCCAGTTCATATTCAACACAAACTATAATGCAATAGTAGAAAACCTACTCTAGGATCAAGCTTTTCTCACTTATCAAAAAATACAACCTCACTCGGTGTGGTAGCTCATGCCTGTCATCCCAGCACTTGGGAGGCAGAGGCAGGAGGATTGCTGAGTTTGAGGCTTGCCTGGGCTACATAGTGAGCTGAGGGCCAGCCTGAACTACAAAGTGAGACCCTGTCTCAAAAAAAAAAAAAAAAAAAAAAGAAAAATATAGCCTAGTGCTGAAGCTGATGGCATCTACAAGGTGATGAGATCCAAGAGTCTACCCAATGGATCTTCTGAGAGCCATAGAAAGAAGGGGACAGCTAAGTCTTGACTCCTTAAGATGGCATCCCATGCAGAGGCAGGAGACCTAAGAATCCCATGAAAGGCTCCTTTTGAGATTCTAACAAACTAGACAGACATCTCTGTCCCAACCTTAGGTTGATGCCACCTTCATTAGGTACAGAAGAAATCCCCCCTGTCAGGTTTTTGTTTCCAATATGGAAACAAAACTCATTAGGAAGAAGGGGGCCGAGTAACTTGCTAACTCCGGTAGCCCTTTAACTCCTGTAAGGTAGGGACAAAACTTGCCCCAAGCAAAGTTTCCTCAGCCACCCCGATGAACTCTTTGATGGCGTGACTTACATTTTGAGTCCCTTGATGACTTTCTTCTTATGTAAAGTGAAATATCTGGGGAAAACATTTCTTCACTTATTCCATTAGTAGAATGACTGAGAATGGGCACACTCTGCTTCTGTGTACTTGCAGTCAGTTTACTTAAGTTTAAATGCTGGCGATGGATCTTGAGGACACACTAATAAGTGAAATAAATAGGTCACAGATACGTAAATACCATATCTTTTCTCTGGTATGAGAACCTGTAGATATAAATGAGTTCTAGAATGTATGGTAGATTTTGTGAGAAGGAAAATATTCAAAGGGAATGTGGTAGGGGAAAGTTATGAGGAGAAAGAATAAATATGATTTGAAAAGAAAAAGAAAGCACATGTATACAGGAGGTGGGGGGTTATGGGGTGGGTAGGGATATGGGTAAAGATGAGAATTAACTCATGTCATATACTGGTACAAATTCCCCAGTGTTGAGTGTGATTGTGAGCTGTATATAAAATGTACCAATAAAGAATTCAATTTAAGGGGGCCGGAGATTTAGCTCAGTGGTTCCGGCACCTGCCTCACAAGCGCAGGGCCCTGAGTTAGATCCAGGTAACCGCATACAATGCTGGGTGTGGTGACTCACGCCCACCAGCCATCAGTACCACATACCACAGTGCTGGGCGTGGTGGCTCAAACCTGTTATCTCAGCACTCAGGAGGCAGAGGCAGGAGGATTGCTGAGTTCCAGGCTTCCCTGGGCTACATAGTGAGCTCAGGGCCAGCCTGAACTACAAAGCGAGACCCTGTCTCAAAAAAAAATAATAATAATAATTCAATTTAAGGCTGGGGATTTAGCTCAAGTGGTACTGTGTCAACCTTGGATGTACAAGGGCCCGAGTTCAATCCCCAGTACCGCAAGAAAGAATTCAATTTAAAAAAAAGTTTAAATGCTGGTAAGCACTGTTCTGCTCAGGCTATCAGGCAGAGGAGTTTTTAAATTACCTGCTTCTTATTAGAAGAAATAAACAGGGACCTTGCTTTCTGGTGGGCTTTTGGGGAAGGAGAGAGCCGTATCAGTCAGGTTTTTCTAGTGGCACCACAGACACCTGGAACTGCATGTGTGGACCACAGCCCAAGCACAGAGCCAGCTCTAGGGCGTCCTGCAGTGCCAGTGTCAGCTTGTGCCCCTCACTGCCATCCATGAAGGGTACATGTGGGATCTGCAGACCAGGCAGCCGAGCGGTGCAGTGGTGGGGTTTGCTGTCTGCTCCCAGAGGCCACTATTGTCCCACTGCTCTCGGCTTGAGACAGGACCCACAAGGCACAGCCCCCTGGTACCTCTCCCATCCAGCTAGGCTGTGCTTTGGGCCTGACATGCCAGCACAATCCCAAGCAGATCATCCGTGCCACCAAGGCTTACCTGCTGGCCTTGCCTAAGGTGGACGGCACGTTTGGTCAGCCCACCCAGCATCATCTGTGTGCCTGTTGCTCGGGCCCAGGCAAGTGGGAGAGAGTGAGAGGGCTGAGCGTGTGCATACCCAGCTCCCCCACACCCACAGGCCCTGCCCCAGGAGCTTGGCCTCAGAGGCACTGGGTGCCATGAGATGGTCACATCCTGCTGGGAACAGGCCTCGGGAGCCACGCCCACAGGGGACAGGCCTCTGGTGAAGTTGAGCAGCGCCTGCCTGCTCCTGCCCCTGCGCTTCACTCCGCCTCACCTGAGGCCACACAAGTTTTGAAACTAACCACACAGATTGTTTTCTTCCCTATGAAGGAAGAAAGAGGTTTCTCCTTGTTCTCTACCAGCGCACTTGTTCTCTAAAATCAGAGACTTAGCTCAGGTCTGTTGCTTAAAAGGGGGAGGGGAGTGGCCAGTGATACACCCCTCTATCCAGCCAGCTGCCAAGAAAAGATGCCACCCAGCCAAGTGGCACCCCAGACTAAAACAGATTAACCTGATAGAAAATCTATTTATATACTAAGGTAAGTGGAGACTAGGCTCATTCCAAAAACAGGTAACAAAACACACATACAAATGGGCCAGAGATTTAGCTCAGGAGTTCCCGTGCCTGCCTATAAGTGCAGGGTCCCTGGTTGATCCCCATCCCCGGTAACTACACACAACAATACCAGGCGTGGTGACTCACACCCACCAGCAATCAGTACCACACACCACAGTCCTGGGAATAGTGGTTCATGTCTGTAATCCCAGCACTCGGGAGGCAGAGGCAGGAGGACTGCTGAGTTGGAGGCTTGCCTGGGCTACATAGTGAGCTCAGGGCCAGCCTGAACTACAAAGCGAGACCCTGTCTCTAAAAAACAAAACAAAACAAAACAAATACAAATATGCAACCAAGGCATAGCTACAGAGTGCAACTGAAGGAGAAAGGTCGATTGTGGGCCCAAGAAAAACAAAAACTATATATTCCCTTCCCCCACCCGCTAAAGCCAGAAAAACAGCAAACAGTATTATGAGCGTCATGGGACGAGTTCCCTGAATCCCTGGCCAAGGAAAGAGAGTGAGGGAAAGAAGGAAAGAGAAACCGGGTGTGGTAGATCAGGCCTACACTGGGGAAGCAGAGGCAGGAAGATTGCTGTGAGTTCAAGGCTTGCCTGGGCTACATAGTGAGCTCAGGGCCAGCCTGAACTGCAAAGTGAGACCCTGTCTCAAAAAAAAAAAAAAAAAAAAAAGGAAGAGAAAAGCCTTGCAGAGAGAAACAAAAATGGGACTTGCCTGGTTTCCTAATACCTGAGTCTTTTCTTTTGGCTGACTCGCCAAATAATACTGAGTAGCTCCTTTCTAAAGTGGCCTGCCAATTCAATGTTACCAAGGTCTCAAACAAAGAATTTAACAAAATAAGTCAAAAGTAGAGCCAAACTTTATTTTAAAACATGAGGATGGAGGGTTAAGGGAGAAACTGGCTCTGCAGGGTGAATTTGGGCGAGACAAAAGAAGGAAAGTTTGAAGGCAAAATAAAAGCACATGTAAGAGGACACAGGGTGGGGTTTCGTGAAGATACATTACTGAGACCTTTTCAGGATGTCTGTGTCTTTTTATGCCGCCCGCACCCCATGGGAACCTGCAAGAACGTCTGCATATGAGGTCCTGAGATTTATTTGGTCCACGTATCCTGGAATCTAGTCACACTTCTCCCACCAGTTTTGCCACATCCAGATTGGCCTTAACTGGTCTAAATGATTTGAAATTTTTTAACTCACTTTTATGAGTCCAACATGTGCCCAATTTTTCGTTCTATTTTCTGAGTCTAACATATTCTCTTAAATTCCTTAGATCCTGTCCCTCCTCATGTGTAGCTGTTTCCCATCATTTCTGGCTGGGTAGGGAGAGCCAGTGGACTAATAATGGATATTTAAATGAATGAGTAATAATTGTGGTGGTGGCTGGTTCTACTCAATATCTGTTCTTCTGAGGCAATCAACATGTCAACAAGTCGCTCCAAAATATTCCCTCTCTTAAGCCCAGAAACTGTTTATTATACAACTTTTGCTGAAAAAAACTAGAATTGTAGACAATGTGGTCTGCTTCAAATACACATGACCGAGTAGGTAGCAATTGCTATGGTTTGATTTTGAACCTGACTTCTCATGAAAACTGAAGATCTAAATCTTTTAAGAAATAGAAATCTTTGAGATGAGGAGTTTGGAGATGTTTGTTTTGCTTGTCTTCTTTTCCTTTGTGTTGAAGTTTCCCACTCCACTTATATCATTCTCCTCATGAAGGAATCAATGTTGACAACTTAGTGCATATATATTCTTCTCTATTTTTTTATGCTTTCATACTCATACAGAAGAATGAATGGGAAATCCTTACTTTGTTTTCTCACTAAAGAATATCTTTTTGGAATCTTTTAAGGTAAACTTATTTACCTTTGACTCTTTTAATGGTTGCACAATGTTCCATGATATGGAAAAATTATATATTATTCAACTTTTTCCCTTTGAGAACAGTCACTTTTTTGTTCCTTGTTTTTAAACTCAAAAACATCTATAACAGCATTTTAGTATATACATCTTCATACTCTATTGTTTTTGTTTCTATGGGAAAGATTCCTAGGAAAGAGATTTTTTGTATTGAAGGATGTATAAATTTCTCATTTTTATAGATGTGACTACATTACTTTCCACAAAAAAATAAGATAATCTCAGTTTCTGACAAAAATATGAACACCTAACTTTCGGCAGTCTGAGAGGAATAGACTAACATTCAAGTGTGGCTTTCCTTTCCTTCCTGCCTGCCTCCTTCCTTCCCTCCCTCTCTCTTTCCTTCCCTCTTTCTCTTTCTTTCTTTCTTTCTTTCTTTCTTTCTTTCTTTCTTTCTTTCTTTCTTTCTTTCTTTCTTTCTTTCTTTCTTTCTTTTTCTTTCTTTCTTTCTTTCTTTTTCTTTCTTTCTTTCTTTTCTTTCTTTCTTTCTTTCTTTTTCTTTCTCTTTCCTCTTTCTCTCTCTCTTTCTTTCTTTCTTTTTCTCTTTCTTTCTTTCTTTTTTTTGAGACAGAGTCTTGCTTTGTAGTTCAGGCTGGCCCTGAGATCACTATGTAGCCCAGGCAAGCCTCAAAATCACAGCAATCCTCCTGCCTCTGCCTCCCGAGTGCTGGGATTATGGGTGTGAGCCACCACG
The DNA here is from genome assembly GCA_004025085.1 of Thryonomys swinderianus. Lineage (NCBI taxonomy): Eukaryota > Metazoa > Chordata > Mammalia > Rodentia > Thryonomyidae > Thryonomys > Thryonomys swinderianus. The sequence continues at coordinate 21,113 of PVIC010007095.1, read as the reverse complement.
CCTGGCAGTTGCTTTCCTTTTCTTGACTGTCCTCAATTTTATATTGGTGAGCATTTGCATTTGCCATTCTAAATTGTCTATTCTTCTTTTCTTATTCTTAAAAATTGAGCCATTTACCTCTTTCTTAACAATCTGAAAAATTTTCAGTATAACATAGCACTCTTTATCTTCTACATTACAAACATGTAAATATTTGTCCTTTAACATTTTAATGGAGTATTTTGCCATAAAAAATATTTTTACATAGCCACATATCACTATTTTCTTGCATAGCTTCCAGAGTTCCTATTGAGATCTTCTAATTTCTAAACTGTAAGGCAGTATCATAGGTTTTCCTGCCACTAGTTTCACTAATTTGTAACATTTAAATATCTTAATCCATTTGGTGGGATTTTTTTTGTAAAATATGCAACACAGACTAATTTTAATAATTATTTAACACTATGAACATTACTCATTGAACATTCCAGCCTTTTCCTGCAGAATTGAACTTCACTCTCTTCATATAGTAAGTACATCCTCATATGGGTCAGTAATGTTCTGCTAATCTTTTTCCTCTATTCCTCTATCAATACCATTTTGATTTAATTAGAGAGACTTCTGATATCTGAGAGACTTTCTCAGCCCTCGGTGTTATCAAACTTTTCTTATTTGTGCTCATTTTTTTTCTTCCATGTAAACTGTCATTTATCAATGACTTCCTTTTAAACATCACATTTTAACCTTAACTTTTAACTTTGAGCTTTCTTAACATTAACTTGAATGTCCACTAGACATCGCAATTTAAGTCTAAAACTTAAACTCTGAACTTCCTTATCCAAAGTTATCTTTACATTATCCTTTGCTTATTTACCTAGTCTCCCACCTAACCTTGATAACTAGGTGCTCTTCTTTTAATAACTTTCTGAATATGTTTTATTCAGCAACATCAGAGATATCACATGCATTAACTTTTTTGAATGGAGGTTGCTGGGTTGTACCTTACACTGTAGCTCTGCGGTGTGCCCTTTCTTATTTTTGTGTCACCATTTCTGAACAAGATTACCAGAACCTCTAACTGGACTAAAGCAAAAACCTTTGCCACTGATCTTCCTACTTCACTCTCGACCTTTTAAATTCACCTACTATAGAACAGAATAATCACAATGACCTTTTAAAATCCCAAAACATCCTTGGTACTGCAGGAAAAAAAAATACAAAAATCCTAAAAACAGCTCTCATGACATCTTGGGACTGTTATAACCAGCACGATGGAGATCTCTGAAAACATCCTCCCTACCAAGTGATGGAAAATAAAAGATAAAAATGTTCCTGCTTTTAGCCTCCAGTGCACTGTAGAGCCCAAAATTACTCTTATATGATAAAAGTAGAGATTAAGCCTGTTTAAAGGGAAGAGGAAAATTTCAGAGCAGCAATGGGCACAAAATTCACTTCTCCAAGGTTCAGAATCCAGACACTGGAAATAATACTCTGTAAAGAAAAAAAGAGATGTAGATTTCTAGGAATCAGGAAAGAAGTAACAGGAAAAATTAGAAGCTATTCAGAGTTTAGAAGATGGTCTACAACATAAAGAATAAAACAAGGTATGCCACATCATGTCGCTGGTTTGAGAAACTGAAGAGTAAATGAGTTCCAAATGTGTGATAGGTATTGTGAAATAGGATGAAAATGTTCAAAAGCAAAAGGGAAAAGAGGGGTAGGGGTGAGTAAAGAAGTGAAAGAAAAAATTTGATGGTAAAAAAGGAAACAAAGCTTGTGTATATAGGGGCCAGGAGGTTGTAGAGAGGGCAGGGGAATGGGGAAAAATGAGAATCAAGATAGGTCATGTGCTGATACAAACCTTCAGTGTTGAATGTGATCACAATGTATATATAAAATGTACCAGTCAAATCAAACAAAATAAAAAATAAAGAATAAGACAGTCTAGTTTCTCTCCCTTGCCTTGAGTCTCATGAGGAGGGAATCCCGGACCTGAAGAAGCCGAGTAAGTGCCCATGGCTGAGAGATAAAGACAGAGACAGTAGCAGAGACCACAGCCATGATGAACTGAAAAAACAGGCTGGGGCTTCGCTCCTACAAGACTCCTTCTATGTGGCAAACAACAGCCAGAAAAGTATTTCAGCAAGAGGTCACCATAGTGCCAGAGAGGGCTTAATTAGGTGCCATTTTGAAAAGGATTTGATTATTTAAATTTGCGACACAGAAAAACTAAAAACACCTTCTCTTCAGGGCTTCCACAGCTACACTTCCACAGTGACTGGGTGAAAGACAAACATGAGAGATAGCTCCAGATAGGGAGTAGGCTAGAAAGAACAAATTAAAGCCCAGGTCATGGGGGACACAGGTCCTGTGCCCAGCAGTGAGAAGCCAGGCTTGGCTTGAGTTGTACTAAAAACACTTGGGTCTGAAAGTGGCAGCACTGACTATTTGAGCCCTTGCCTTGCTGCCAACCTCCAGCACAGATCTGAGATTTGGTTGCCTTCCTTACATACCACTATGGGAAAGGACACATCTCAGTGTGCTGTTCCCACTGCCTGGGGTGTACAGAGGGGCCTCTGGGGTAGGACGTGCACGTCATAGAGCCACAGGCCACAATTCTAGGTGGAGAACTCCTGTGACTTCCTCCAAAACTGCATGTTAACTGTTCATTCAAAAATACAGAAAAAAATTTTTTTCTATTTCAAGGCTCATTTTAAGGTGTTTTCTTCTTTTTCTTCACTTATTTGTGGTTTGAAAATTTTCTCTTTATTCTTTTTATCTTGTTTTCTCTCTTTCTTTCTTTCTTTCTCTCTTTCTTTCTTTCTTTCTTTCTTTCTTTCTTTCTTTCTTTCTTTCTTTCTTTCTTTCTTTCTTTCTTTCTTTCTTTCTTTCTTTCTTTCTTTCTTTCTTTCTTTCTTTCTTTCTTTCTTTCTTTTTCTTTCTTTTTTTGACCCAGGGTCTCGCTTTGTAGTTCAAGCTGGCTCTGAGCTCACCATGTATCCCAGGCAAGCCTTGAACTCGGCAATCCTCCTGTCTCTGCCTCCCGAGTGCTGGGATTACAGGCATGAGCCACCACACACAACACACTCCTTTTTTTTCTTTTAATTTTTCTACTTTTTTCCATATTATTATTTCCCCTTTTTTTTTTTTTTTTGAGACAGGGTCTCACTTTGTAGTTCAGGCTGGCCCTGAGCTCACTATGTAGCCCAGGCAAACCTTGAACTCAACAATCCTCCTGTCTCTGCCTCCCAAGTGCTGGGATGACAGGCGTGAGCCACCACGCCCAGCTATTTCCCTTTTTCTTTCATGTCCTATTTCTCTTTTTTGTTAACTTTATCTAATTCTATAAAAAGCCTCTATGCCTTAATAAGGTCCTTTGTCTCATTTTTCTTTACTTACTTCCCATTGGTTGAGTTTTCAAATTTTCTTCTTGTATTTTCCCATTCCCAACTCGCTATATCTTGAATAGTATAACCATTAACCTTTATTAATCTTTAGACAGTTAACTAAAAACATTCTACCAGAAGAGTCCTAAAATGAAGGAATTCAATATCATAGCAGGATATAGTCAACATACAAAAATATCAATAATGTTCCTGTACACCAATAATAAACTTGCCAAAAAATAAATTAAGCAATTCTTTTACAATAGCACCAAGAAAAATGAAATACTTAGGAAATTTTCTAACAAGCTAGTGAAAGACCTCTACAGCAAAAACTGTAATACTCTGCAAAAGGAGATTGAAGAGGACATCAGAAAACGAAAACATATCCTATTCCTGGATAGGAAGCCCCAGTATAGTGAAAATGCCCATTTTTATACTTAAAAATAACAGTGATAAAAGAACATGATATTGACAAAAAAAATAGACATGTATGTTAGTGGGACAGAATAGAGTATGCAGAAACAATTCCAAGTTCTTTCAGCTATTCCATGAACTTTGACAAAGGGGCCAAAAATTTATACTGGAAGAAATGTAGCCTTTTTAACAAATGGTTCTGGGGAAACTGGCTTTCAACATGGAGATGTTTAAAGTCAGTCTCTCATCATATGCTCAACTAAAATTAAAGTGAATCAAAACAAATCAATAAATGTTATAATAAAAATGCCAGCAAATGGTAGCTGCCAAGTAGATGGGAGCAGAGAGGATCTGGTCCACTGAGACACCTGGTCAGGTAAAATGACATTTACTAAAGAATATTTATGTTGAAAGGGCTGGGAATTTAGCTCAAGTGAAACTATGCCTACCTTGGGGGCACAAGGGCCTGAGTTTGAACCTTCGAAATGAAAAAACAAGAATATATGTTGAGATACATATGACAAGAAAAAATCAAGTTTTTCATGATCTAGAGGAAGTATGAGGCTCAGAGGTGTGTTAAAGCAAAAGGGGTGCTGTCACTGGAATGTACATCTCTACCTGCTTTGTCTTGTTTCATTCTTTATCATCATCTTCCCCAACCACAAAAAAAAGAAGATGATTTCTCCAAGAGGAAGTATCATGACTGTCTACACAACTATAATCTTTTTTTTTTTTTTTTAAGCAGGCTCTTCCTTATGTAGTTCAGGCTGGTCTTGAACTCAAGGCAAACCTCCTATCCTGGTCCTCCATGGGCTGGGATTGTAGCAGTACCCCAGCTGGCCAGTGTTACACTTTTAGGGCCTCAGTCAAGAAGGTTACATCATCTAAATATTGCATACCCTCAAACTATTCAGATTCCACTGCCAGCAGTAAAACCTTGGAAAAACCAGTACTATGAAATTTGGGATTTTTATATTTGCCTGCTTTGTCCTACATTATGTAACAGGAAAGAAAACAAAACACCCCTGAGAATCCTCAATTTGTGGACAGAAGGCCCTATCTATGTTTAGAAGTGGCAGAGACTGGGTATTAACTATCTTTTTTAAAAAACTGAATTCTTGGGCGGGAGGGTTAGCTTAGTGGTTCCGGCGCCTGCCTTGCAAGTGCAAGGTCCTGAGTTCGATCCCCGGTAACCACATACAATGCTGGGCGTGGTGACTCACGCCCACCAGCAATCAATACCACAGTGCCAGGCACGGTGGCTCACGCCTGCCATCCCAGCACTCGGGAGGCAGAGACAGGAGGATTGCTGAGTTTGAAGCTTGCCTAGGCTACATAGTAAGCTCAGAGTCAGCCTGAACTACAAAGCCAGACCCTGTCTCAAAAAAAAACCTGAATTCTTTATTGGTACATTTTATACACAGCTCACAATCACACTCAACATTGGGGAATTTGTACCAGTATATGACACGAGTTAATTCTCTTTTTTACCCATATCCCTACCCACCCCACAATCCACCACCCCCTACATACATGTTCTTTCTTCTTTTGAAATCATATTTATTCTTTCCCCTCCTTACTTTCCCCAACCATATTCCCTTTGAATAATTCCTATTTCATAAAATCTATCACATATCTTAATTAAAAGTGAATTTATTGGCCTGCAGGACTAAGAAGTTCAGGATGGTCTTGGTTTTAATTGCTGATGGGTCAGTGCTCAAGTGACATCATACTGAGGGCATCTGGTAGTCAATGACCACTTGTTTAATCAATCAATGAGCAAATACCTCTTTTGTGGGTTCTTTGGAAGATAAGAAGTCATGCTATATTTCAACCCTTTAGTTCCTTCCCTGGAGCTAGTAAAAATGCAGTAGGAGGATATTTATTATTATTATTATTATTATTACTCTTTTCATTACCATCATCAGAAACTTCATTTTCAACTCAACAGACACATTTTTGTCTTTACTGTTGTCCTGCAGGAGAAGGAAGAGTTGAAACTCAGTCTGCACAGTCATTTGGAATAATTCCAATGTCCGATAAGAGCAGCATATGAGAATTGTGTTCTGAGGCTTCCTGGCAGGGATAAAGTTGTGGACAAATGGCTGTCTAGCCCTGATAATGATTGACCATTGACTCCTACTAAAAATAAATCCTGATTTAAATATCTGAATCAAAGATAATTTTTAAATGGCATTATAAATGGAGCACATAAATGATGATACTCAAGTTATACCTCTGTAATATACTATATATGTTCATATTTTCTTTCATGATTTGAAGATCTATAAACTTGGTAAACACCAAATGGAAATGTAGAGTTGAAGAGTAAACATGTGTTTGCCTCTAACTTCCTAGGTGCTTGGATCACATAAGACCCAAGAAAGTCCACGCTCCCCGTTTTAGTGTCATGCTGGTAGATGAAAGATGGCCAGCACTTCTTGGACACTTCTTCCTCTGGGAAGTGATACAAATGCTCCCCACTCCTAGAGCTGGGCCAGCCATGTGGCATTTTAACTGATACTATTTTTACTGATAGTGTCAGTTTCCAAGGTCAGGCCAGAAGAGATGAATGGATCCGACTCCTGGCTCTGGGAGAGTATAAGGAAGCCAACTTTCTCTATCATTTTGCCTGGGCTCTGAGGTTCATCTCAAACCAGTCTCTCCTAGCATGGCAACAACAGGTAACCTTGAAAGCCACCAGCTGGAAATGTAAAGTTGAAAACAAGCGAAGGAATTTCAGCAGACACCATAGAGAAAAATGCCGCCACCTGAGACTGGTGGGAAGGAGGATAACACGTGAAAACTGTTGTTTTCAGGGGTAGGTGACAACCTCAGATCAGACCTCACTGTGCCCTGCAGCCTTTTCGTTTCTTTGGAACTTGAGAAAAAAGACATACAAGAGGTGAAGTGGTTGAGAAATACACGAAGATCTAATTGACAGTTTTCCCTGCAGTGGCCCGTGGGCAAAAGGAATCTCAAGAAATAAATTTGGTTCCAATATAACTCACTAAATGTGTAGTGCACAGCTGAGGTCACCGGCCTGAAAGCATCATACTCCTAACAGTCTTCGCACCACCATATGTTCAGCAAACAAGGCCACACTCCATTCTACCATGGACATGAAGGTTTGCAGTGGTTCCCAACGGCCCCCAGTCTCTGGAGACAGTTTTATTTGTTACAGCTAAGAAGGAACTACTGCACTAGATGCTGCCTCATGGGTAGGGGGCGGGGCCACTGCTAGCCCTCCTGCAATGCATGGAACAGGCTCCCAAACACTGGTTATTCAGCCCCATTGTCCATACCGAGCAACCCTGGACTCAGTCAACGTGAGATATGCAATTTTTCCTGAATGTTTTTATTTTCATTAGTACATGTTTGTAATACATAACGAATGCATTCATCACAAGGAGTTAGTACACGTACATAACCCTCTCTACTTTCCCTTCCACTCTCCTGTCCTCCTCTCCCCCCATCCTTTTCCGAGTCGTTTCCCTGAGCATTGTGGTCTCTTGAAACCCGTGTGGAGAAAGGAAAAGTGAGTGTCTTCTGTGGGCGAGTAAATCTTCCAAAGGGCGGGCTGCACAAAGTGTAGTTTCAGTGGCACCGACAGAATCGAGTCCCGTCTCACAGCAACCGACGAACCGCAGGCTCAGCCTGGACCCCTCAGAGCTGCCCTCCTTCCCCTCCTCCTTCCCGTCTCCCCTCACACCACACTGGGAAGCGGTCAGTGACCACAGAGCATTCTCATCCCCCCGCGCTCTCAGCCCAGCCTGAGCCCCTCCGCAAGACGTCAAGTCCCCCTGAGGAGTCAGTCCCCGCTGCAAAAGTCAAGCAGGATGCAGCCGTTGGAACGAAAGCCCCTGCCAGGCAGTGCAGTAGCCTCTTCCCACTCTGAGCCTCTGTTCACACTGCGTTCTCCTCCAGAACAGGGCCTCGCACATCATGTAAGAGTCTCCTGGAGGGTTCACTGAAGCGCAGCTTCCGGACTGGACCGCAGCAGTGCTGAGTCAGCAGGTCCGGGACACCAGTGGCCAACACACCCCCTGTGCCTGTGCTTTCCCCAGTGCGGCGCCGGGAGGCCCCTGTTCCAACAGTGGGTCGGATATCCTCGGTGGGGCTGAAGACAAGGCCTCCGGACGACACAGATGAGGCCCTTAGAACACCGTCCTGGCCTCCATGTCTATCCATTCACAGGCCTGTGAGCCTTTCCCATGCTCCCAGGCCTAGAACAAGCTAAATTATCTCCAGAATGGATTTCTGATGGTGCCTGTCCCTGCTCTAGATGCTGTAGCAATTATGGTAACTCATCCTAGGACAATATGATGTACTTAGGTCTTTTTCCTGACAAAATATCTCATGTTTTTCTCAGATCAAGAATTCCTTTAAGAAATATTCATCTCTGGTTCTTTGAGAATCCAGCCCCCAGGTTCCTTTGGACTCACAGTCCTGGCGGTTTCTGCTTACAATTGGTGGGCCCTGCTGCTTTGGAGCTGTGCCACCACATCACGTTTGAGGCAAAATGATGCCTCTCATAACCACAGAGTAAAAAAAGAGAAAGAGCTGAGGGTCAGGGTCCCACCATTCCCTTCAAGGGAATGCCTTGAAGGCCTGCCACGGGGACCCTACTACTTTGTGGGGTGTATTCATTTGATTTGGTTTTACACATAGTAGAAAGGCAATACCTCTAAACCTTCTTATAAATGTTTGTTTCAAGAGATGAGTCCTGCCGGGTGTGGTGGCTCATGCCTGTAATCCCAGCACTCGGGAGGCAGAGGCAGGAGGATTGCTGAGTTCGAGGCTTGCCTGGGCTACAGAGTGAGCTGAGGGCCAGCCTGAACTACAAAGCGAGACCCTGTCTCCAAAAAAAAAAAAAAAGAGATGAGTCCTCCCTACTTGTGATGAGTCCTCCCTCGATGGAGAAGGAGACCAGGAGCACGATCGTGGACAGACAATGGTTCTACCAGGAATGGCTAGTAGCTGGCTATCAGCTGGTGGCTGACAACCCTGGACAACAATAGAATGACTGACAAGTAACTGACAGGACTATCGCCCTTTGGCAGATAGCGAAGTTTAATAGAATCATACAGGCTTATATAGTATACATGTGGAGGTTGTGGGTGTAATAGTCAGCCTTGGGAAAAGGAGAAGGAAGGTTCAATGAATGTGAGTAAACATTCCAAGCAGACAATGCAAAAACATTCTGTGACCTGAACATCTCCACAAGCCACTTTCAACTGGGACCCGGCATTCCTAGGACGAGTGTGCAGCAGCCACAATTCCTAAAGTGACCCTAACAGTCTTGCTAAGTTGTCCACACTGGGTTTGAACTTGCGATGCTTCATAGGCTCTATCTCTTAAAGGTGTCACCTCCTAAGAGCAACGTACTGGGGCCAGAGCCTTTATCACATAGACCTTGGAGAACCCTAATGTTCCAAACTATAGTGCTTTGATATGTACATATTCATTTTAGGAACTTGTATAAGACTAATGATAAATAACCACCAGATTCTTTCTACTTCATCACAAGAATACGCTGAAAATGGAACAGGAAGCATTATACTCCAAACAAATGAGTAAATAGGTAATTTTACCAATTGGCATGTAGATTTTATGCTAGACTTTCTAATCAGATTATTTTAATTGTTTTCAGGTACTAAAGACTTGTAATAGACAAATTTTTTAATAAAATGCATGTATTAGCAAATTTATAATATCATCTATGTTGAAAAAGCCTCACGTTAATCCTTTGAACCAGTTCTTACCACAAGCTGCTCTCTTTAATATGGCCTTGATTATTAAGAGCATAGCTATGAGAAAGATCTGTATCCATATCAAAGTCAACCAGTTGAATCTGAATTAGTTTTTTTAAAAAGGAGGTTAAACATACTAGCATTTATTCAGCAGAATTTGGAGAGCCAGGAGAGTCTGGTAAATGATTACATAATCAAAGTAAAAGACTTTCCTTCAGCCTGAGTGACTTTTGTTTCTGTTTGAACGATTATTTAAGACTGACAAGACTTCCCTCTCCTCGCGGTCTTTCTTTTCTTTAGCTCTTTGTTCATTTTATGTGGATAATGTACTGCCTACAATCCTGCGGTCACCGGCTACCTCATAAGGAGCTGGCTGCAATGCCGTTTGCCAGTGCGAACAAGTCTAACAGGTTTGAGGACCCCACAAGCAGGCTAGGAGCTAAGCCAGCCACGCACAGCTCTTTTCCACTTTCATGCACCTAAGGCCAGGGTTATTTCTAATTTCAAATCTTGACTTTGCTTTCCAGGCTGTCTTCCTTACCACCCTGACAAAGGCTGTCGGTCAGCTTGTACTTTCTTCCTTTCTTCTGCAAACCTTTATTGGGGTCTATGGGAGAGGTCCTAGAAATGAATAAGAGTCCATTCTTTCCTAATAAAACACCTACTCCTCTCAGGCACACAGGTCTAGCCACGTTTATATATTTACGCTGGACATACCCTCAAGGTACGTCAGAGTGCTTGAGATACTGGTGAAAGACATGTTTTCCTATTGAGGATGCTGCAGTGTAGTCTTCTGATTTGCAAATGGTCATTTCTTAAGATACTCCTAAAGAAAAGAAAAGCCAGTTTCTTATCTCTATGTGCTCCATCTAGTAAGACTAGTATTTTTCCCTACTCTGTTTGGAAATTTCTGAACATAACAATAAACACTTGTAAACTCTTTACCTGAATTCATTAATTGTTAATATGTTCTAACATATTTGCTTTATCCTCTCCCTCTTCCTCCCTCCCTCACTCCCCCCCTCTCAAAATACATATTTCCCCAACTATCTGAAAGCAGGTTACAGCCATTATGGTTCTTCTACCCTTATTGAAATAACATTCCCTAAAATAATGGCCTTCTCTTACAAAAGCTAGCATGGTTACACCCAAGAAAATTTATAAATTCCACAGTGTAACTTAATTAATTATACAAGATGACTCAAATTTAAATTTACCCAGTTGTTTCTAAGACATCTTTTAGGGCTGGCTATTTTTCAGATCCAGGAATGATCAAGGCTTATACACTGTATTTGGTTGTTATATTTAGTCTCTTTATTATTCTACTTTTGTTGTCGTGTTATTGGTTTTCGTTTTGTTTTTTTTTTTTTTTGACAAGTTGAGGTCACTTGTACAAAACCCTACAATTTCTGTTTACTTTATAGTTAGGTCATTTGAGTTATTATTTCATGATATTAACATGTAGAAAATACAGTTTAAATCAAAAGTAAAAAGTCAGTTAATTCTTTTCTGACTGAAGAGAAAACTCAGTGACTTTACTATTTCAGACTGTGATCAGCTTTTGCAAATTCCTCCTTAGCTGTGCCAAATCAAGAGTGCTTTTTAGTAAACTTCTCAGTCAATCATGTGATGTTAGAGATGTAAGACGCTGACTACAGAAGAGTGTCAGCATTGAGTTTCCCAAATGAGGGCACTGTTTGTGGGATACCACCTTAACTCTTTTTCCATAACTAACAGGTTCCCAATTTGGACCTACCTATAAAGCTATACTTCTAGTTTCTCTTAAAGTTAGAAATTTCCATACAACATAGTTCTGTCCAGTAAGAATGGCACAAAGAGCCAGGTGTGGTAGCTCACACCTGTAACCCAGCACTCAGGAGGCAGAGACAGGAGGATTGCTGAGTTCGAGGCTTGCTTGGGCTACATAGTGAGCTCAGGGCCAGCCTGAACTACAAAGTGAGACCCTGTCTCAAAAAAAAAAAAGAATGGCACAAAGATTCTACAAAAGAGCATATATTCATCCTGCACTACATTTTGCCTTTCCCTTTTTCCTGTAACAAATATGCAAAAGTGGAGGTGGGAGTGGAGAAGCCAGAGGTGGCCAGAGCATCAACCCACATGCTGCAGATGGCTGTGTAAAAGGACTGCCAGTGTCCCTGATTCTGACCTTCAGCCCTACAGAGGTCAAATGAGGACTCTGGTTGATGTCACTGTTCAGCTGAGTTTCCTGTTACTTCCAGTCAAACTCAAGCCCTAACTCATGCACCTTTCAAAGGATTTGCTGACATAATGCCTCACTTACAAAGTGGGTTAGATTCTTGTGTGTGTGTGTGTGTGTGTGTGTGTGTGTTTGTCTCATTTGTAACTTTTTCCATTAAGAGAGACTGAAATGTAAAATATGTCCCTTTTCCACTCGTGAACAGTGAACTAGATATCTTCTAGAGGACTGTGATACACAAGGCAGATTCCAGTTGAAAGAGTATTTTAGTTTCTGGACCCACAAATAGGCAATAGCAGGCTCTTTTTGCTACCTCCTTACAAAAAAGCATGAGCAAAGACCAGCTCATGGTGTCAGTGTTTTTCCTTCTCCTGTGACAGCAATTCCAGTCATTCTTACTGGTTCAACAGCTCTGTGAATTCCTCTAGAATTTACTAAGAAAAGGAAAGTGTGTGGACATGCATCTATATTACCATGCATATCTTTGTAAATATATTACATATCTTGTTCTAAAACAATTTGAAATAATTTCTACATCTCAAATTTGTCACCATTCAAGGCTGATATTAACAAAGAAAAAATGTTAACCCATAGCATTTGGCTTCTTCTCAGCTAGCTAAACTTAACTCTTACTGAATTGTAATTAAGTTTAATAAGGACCTTAATGATTTTTCATTTTTGAAAAGCCTCCCCTATCCCATATTACATTGGTAAGTGCTTTGTATTCAGTAGAAGGTTCATAAATATTTATTGAATGACTATCCATTAAACATTTAATGGATAAAGGCTACATCTTGCTACAGGAGTTTTTATATGAATAACTTTTTTATATGAATAACTTTTTATATGAATAACTAGATAGTAAAGTTTTATGTACCAAGGAAAAATTAAGTACATTGTGCAGGCACTTATGTCATTATTTAAGATACAAACATTGAAAAATATTAAGATTATCCTTACTTCACAACCATATATAAAAAATTACATCTAAGTGAATGAAAACTTTAAATAAAGGGCTAAAAGTATAAAACAATTTGAAGAAAACAGATGTAAACTTTCATGACCTTTAGGTGACAGCCTCTTAGATTTGACACTGAAGCAAATACAAACTGGATGCCAGCAGAACTGAAGACTTATGTATCAATGAGCATGAATCAGGAAAGCCATGCAGAGAATGAGGAAAAAACTCATAATGCAGTATAAAGTATAAAGAGTGTCTAAACCCAACCACAAATGAAGAAAAATTTTAAATGGTTAAGAGATTTATACGGAACTTTCCAAAGATAGGAAAATGGCCAATAAACACATGAAAAGGTGCTCAGTATTATCAGTCCCTAGGGACTTACAGTATGCTGCTTTATACCAAACTTTATTTTTTTTTAACAAGAGGTGCTGGGATATAGTTAGTGGTAGAGAACTACACCTAGCGTGCACAAGTCCGTGGTTTAATTTCTTGCACCCCCAACCACATACATAATAAACACATCAATCAATAACATAGTTGTCTATTATTATGGCCCTTGCCATAGGCATGGGAAATACTGCAGTAGGGTTTTAAAATAAGGGATAGAAGTTGTGCTAGATCCTGAAACCAATAAGGAAAAGAAAGAATTATAGCCAAGGAGCAGGTTGGGCTCCAGTAGATGGGAAATGCTAAGAAGAAACATCAGTGATATGGGAGATTCGGCAAAACAAAACCCTAACAGGACTCTTGAGGAAGACAGACCAAAGCAATCAGGCATCACTTGAAGGAAGGAAGGAGGAGGAACCTGATCAAGTAACAAGAGAGATTAAATAGGTATCATGGGAGATTTTGGTCAAACTGACTTAGATCCTTGGTAAAACTGCACAATGCGAAGATTAACATAGAAGCCCAAAACTTGGGGGCTAGTTGAGAAAAGAGCTCAAGGGAACCTAAATTTGGTCAAGGAGTGGAAACTAGTCAGGAGGAAGGAATGAAAAGAGACACAGACACACAAAAATTAAATGTCCAGAGAGAAGAGGTACTCCTGGCTTTATCACACTGAGACAATATTTTTGTTCTTGGCCTACATCTGCCATCCTGGCTGCCTACTCACACACTACACTCCTCTTTTCAGTGCAGTGGCTGGTGTTTCCCATGTAATACTCCAGATCCAACTGTATCTTCCTCTATCCTCTCTGAGGGTTGGCCTTTGTGGACTGCTTTAACATTCCCTCTCCTTCATGCCTCTGGGTTGGACTGGTGCCCACTTGAGTGAGCCAGAGGAGAATGAACTTGTGTTAATAATCTTGACTCCCTGCAGATCTTCCCTGGAGTTGGCTCCATTCACAAGCCGATGCCTGGAGCGCTCAGTGGTGGCCCTTTCCCATAGCTACTGGGTTCTGGAAGCTGCCTCTCTGCTGGCCCTTTAGGCCTACAGTTAGTAAGGGTCCTTTGGTGGTCAGCCTGGGGTACCGTTTCATCTGGTTACTTCCTCCTTACATCGTCCAGGCCCACTCCTACACTGGTAGGCCCATATCCCCGCCCTGCCCCTGCTTACCCCTCCCCAGCTCCAAGCATGACCAAGGCTCACAGTCCGTATGCCCTCCTCAAACAATGCCTTTCTTCAGGTGCTTACAGGAAAGTTTAAGTTGCAGATGTTTGAAGCTTGTCTTCATCCTTTGACTCTATGACTACTCATCCAGAGAATTCAAGTGCGGTTCTAATATTTCCACACTTGCCAAAACAGTCCTTCTACTGAACCACTCCTTGGTTCACCTATGTGCTTCCCACTCAAACCCTCAGCAAGACTGTCGTGCTTCAGGACTTCTTTTACTTCTCAGAACACTCAGGGTTGCTGGCAGAGTGAGAGCTGGAGTCAGATCTCCCACCTCCCTGCTAGGCAGTCTTTTGTGTCACAAACCCTCTCAGAGGCGGCCCGCTCAATGCCATGTTAAACTTTGCTATAGGAGTGAATGTTGTCAGGCCCTTGTCAGAGTCAAGGACATTCTCAAGCTGGAAGGAGTTCATGTTAGAGCCGACTGCTGAGGATGGGATCCAGAGAAAATAAATGAACAAGGAAAGGCTTGCATTATGCATTAATGTGATCAAACTGCATGACTTATTGTCTGCTGAAAACCATATGGCAATCAACCACTCCCTTCTCATATCTTTTTTTTTTTTTTGAGACAAGGTTTCGCTTTGTAGTTCAGGCTGGCCCTGAGCTCACTATGTAGCCCAGGCAAGCCTCAACTCAGAAATCCTCCTGTCTCTGCCTCCCGAGTGCTGAGATTATAGGTGTGAGCCACCACGCCTGGCACTGTGGTATGTGGTACATGGGTGAGTCTCCACACCCAGCATTGTATGTGGTTACTGGGGATCGAACTCAGGACCTTGCACTTGTGAGGCAGACACTGGAACCACTGAGCTAACCCTCCGGCCCTCCCTTCTCATATCTTGTGTGGTGGCTTCTGTATTCAAATGATGAGATAAGCTTATAGAGAATATTTGTGATCTACTTGCTACTATGTAAGTAAATAAGTCAAAAACAAGCTGTGACACCCATCACAAAAGACTACACATTATATGATTCCATTTATACAAAAGGCTGCATACAGGTGCTGGACAGAGTAGGAGTGGGAGAATGAGAAATGATGTCTTATGGGTACGGCTTTGTTTTGGGGTGGTCGAATACGCTAAAATTAGATTATAGTGATCACTGTACAACTTTATGGATGTGAAATATGGCACATGCTTAAAAGCACTAACCTGTGTACTTTAAGCAGGTGAATTTATGCTATATAAATTATTCTCAATAAAGCTCTTTTAAAAAGAATCACTCACAAGAACCATTACTGGCTTTTAACTCAACTCTCTAACGGTAATATTTGCACAAACAACTTTCACTTAATGTCAACAATGAACTTCCACCACTGAGCCAGTATCTTTACATGCATTATATTAATTCTTCCGACAATGCTGTTAAATGGATGCTGTTAATTGCTCTGTTATACCCATAAAGAAACTGAGGCTCCAAGAAACTATTACTCGCTCACTGTTACATAGTCACAAAGGAAGTTGCACAGCTGGGAATCAAGTCAAGAAATGTTGGATTCTAAAGTCTTTAGGCTCAAAATGTATTCTTTATTGTCATGGTTATTATTGTACATGTGGTAAAGACTGCTTGTAGGGAACAGGTAGAAATGTCTCACTTGTAAAATCCATTTGAAATATTTATCTTGGTAAAGCAGTTGGTTGTCATGACTACTTCATCAAAGGTGCTCTTTGTGAGGCACTCAGGATACTACGATACACATCCCTACACACCAGTAGCTGACAGAGAGAGGCACATAATGCACGTACATGTCAGGAACTGAACTCAGGCCCCTGCAGGTGCTGAACACTTCCACCACTGAGCTACGCCAGCAATATCCAGTTTCAGGTGTTGAGATAAACTGCAGACTTGCAGATCCACCTGAGCTCATGGCTCTAGGCCTTTAGTTGGATAAAACTGTGCTCCCAGATCTTTTGGAACTGGACATACTGGTTAGCATCTGCTGATCTGACAATCTTCAAGATTTTTTCTGTGTTTGAAAAACTAGTTAAATAGGATGTCACCAGTAAGGTTCCCTGGTAGTGTACATTTAAGTATTCCAGTTCTCTTTCCTTCCTGCAAAGAGACTTGGATTCACAGGATGTGAGAGGGAGGTACTGTTTGGCAGGTTGTAAAAATCTCCCCATATTTGGTAATGAAGTTCCCTCTCTCACTCATTCTTGCTCTGTTTCTCTCTAACCAGATTTCCAAATGCACTCCATAGATGGACTTCAGCTGGCCTTTTTTGCCCATTATGTGAACTTGACAATGTTTATTTAGACTACGTTTCAACCATTCTTCCTTTAACTTTAGCCATTAAACACACTAAAGAAGTGAAATCAACTGCTAAAATGCATCAGGAACTGCTTAACTGCAATCCTTTGCTCAAGTTTAGAAATACTTCTTGTCCCTTTCAGTATCACAATTTCCTCCTTCTGTGTATAGACTGTCAGACATTAAGATTGTTTCCTGTGAAGGTCTTGAATCTGTACTTGTCTCATTTCTGGCCAGTAACCTGTCTTCTTCTCACACAGGGGGACAGGATAGAAGAAGCAGCTCAAGGAAAAAAGAATTTAAACAGCAGAACTCATGATCTTGTTTTAAAAAGTGCATAGCTCAGACAGAAGTTACCAGTAAATGCTGAATAAAGAAAGCTCATTACTGCACTGGTTGCTTAGCCAAAGATTTATGAAGTAAAGTGTGTGTGTGATGGTGTGAGAGATGCATGTAGGGAGGAGTGTGTGTTTGAGAGAATCTGCATGTGTGTGAGAGTGAACGTGTATGTGAGAAATTAGAGGCCAGGAAAAGCTTCATATATTTGATATCTTTAAATATCAACCTTTCCCACGTTTGTTAACTATAGTTCCTGGTGGTAACATTTATGCTAATACTTTATCCTTTATTCCCTAGTATATTCCCATGTAAGCATGACTTCTTAAAACTTTGTAGATATTCAACAAGCACTAGGTTTTTATCTCCTACCAGTACATAGCTTCATGAGTTAAATTTAGGCTCATTTTAATGTAGATAAACACGTATTAGAACGCAGACCCATTGCTTTGCCAGGAAGTAGAAATCATTTACAAACTGGCAGTGGAGAGATTCTGAGAACAGAGTGTTTCAGACTCCCTATATGATTGCTTTCCATATATCTTCTTCTGGAGCTGAGCAAACATTTTAAATCGCCACTTGTTCTCTGAGGTTGACAATAAATCCAAACTGGAATATACTTAATATCCATACAGCATTTTGATAAAAGTGGCTTTGGTTTCCGGTATTCTTATAAAGTCAAGCAAACTTAGAATTTTAATATTGTCAACTCCTTTTCTACCAGAGAAATGAAAGAAAGAAGTGAATAAAAGAAACCAGGTTCTAAATTTTGAAAAGTAATGCAATGACAAAAGGCCAGAGGCAGGAAACTGAAGTGAAGTGAGTTGCCTGAGGATACAGCCAGCAGCATCCGCCAAGGGGCTCAGGGCTTATTAGACTGTGTGACTGAGCACCTGACACCGCTACGGAGGAACTTGGTCTTTCAAACTGTCTAATGTGGATCAACACTCAACCTAATAGTATGGGCACTTACGCAGGGGCTTTGGCTAACAGAAGGAGGAGTGTGTGCTACACGTTCACAGAACCTCATGCACAGATCTGCTCACACTTGGTCCAGAAAGGGTAATGGCTGGGAAGTATTTGGATCAGTGGCACTCAGCTTGGACAGCCCTGAGAGTCACTGGGGAGATTCTAAGACCTCTGGGTGCCCAGCCTGCAGCCCAGACCAACTTCCATCAGTGTATTTTCACAATGGCTTCAATGTATGAGCAAAGTTGAAAACCACTGCTGGAGATAAACCTAGTACAGGCCCATTAAAGGAATGGTACATGTAAATTATCCCTAAATACTTAAGGCTGACGCTGCTTTCCCAACAGGGCTTCTTGGAGCTGCTGTTAGAAACAAAGCAACGTCCCTTACACTGCTAATGCTTGCCACTTAGGTATTATTTCTGTGGTACTGGGGATTGAGGGCCTTACCATGAGCTATATCCCCAACCTTTTTATTTTTTACTTTGAGACAAAGTCTCACTAAGACTCTAAATTGCCTAAGCTGGGTTGAAACTTAACAGTCTTCCTGCCTCAGCCTCCTGGAGTGCTGGGGTTCCCGGTATGTACCACTTTGCCCAGTTCCTATAGTAATTATAAGTCTTGAGTTTGGGTCACCATAGTGGTGGTAGTCACTTAAATTTCGCTTTAATTACTGCTATATAAGTTATCACCCTGAAATTTAGTGGCTTACGTGGACAATGGCTTCTCTTACCATTCTGTGGCTTTGTCAGGTGATTCCTGCGGTGAGTTCTGGATTCACTCCCATGGTTCCATCCGGTTTGCCTGAGGGACACAAGGTTGCCTCCCACACATCTACACTCGGTGTCGGCTTGAAGCTGGGTCTCCTGGATTCCCTCCCTTGGGGCTTTCAAATCTCCACAGTCACTACACTGCCTTCCACAGCAGCCCCAGCAAGACAATGGACGTGAAGCCACAGGTCTTTTAAAGCCATGCCTGGGACACTGTGTAACTTTATTTCTGCATTTTACTGGTGAGAACAGGCCTGGTAATGGTAGAATCTCATGGACCTCTCACGACAGGAAGTGTTTCTGACTGAGGCCCTCAGCTGCTATGCTTTGAAGTCCATCGCCAAATTTGTGTAAAAACCACAAACTAAATACTAAGGCAGACCTTTGTGTGGGAGGCCCAGGCTCCTTTCTTAGCTACCTTGAGTTAAAAGATTCCTTACTAAACCTTTCTTAAGACACATCTACTCAACCTTTATCTTCTCTCTGCACTCGGGATTGGACTTTCAACATGGCCTCACAGCTCAACACTCCCACCTACTTCCTTTCACACAGTCTCATTTACGAGGAGGACTGTTGCATGGTTATACCAGTTGCCATGGACATGGGTCCATGAGAGGACATGGGTCAACACAACACTTTATGAGACCAACTGAAGTCAAGAAAGGAGCATCACAATCACATTGCTGAGAAGCATGAGAAGAATTGTTCCTGCCATCTTTATAAACAATCAACTGTGGTTTTCCCCTGGATCTCAGTCCAGGAACCTGGGTGGAGCTGGTTCTCTTCCCGGCTCTGTGGCGGGTATGTGATTCATTTCTTGTAATCAGGGATCACCACGACCTTCTCAATACCAAGGAGAAACAATGAGACTTCCACTGGGTCTTTGGGGAGAGAGGAGATTATCTTTCCCATTAAACTCAAAACTTCAAAACTGGAGCCCCTGGAGCCTTCCATGTGGATTTACATTTCAACTCTTTATCCATGACCATCGGTAGTTTTTCCTATTGTTGTGTAACAGACTACCACACATTGGTGGTATAAAACAACACATTCATTATTTTACTGTTTTTGGGACTCAGGGCCTTGCTGAACTGCAACTTCTGCTCAAAATCTCACAGAACTGAAAATCAAGGGTGTCAGCGTGTCTGAGTCTCATCTTGAAGCTAGAATGGGAAAGAATCTGCTTCCAAGCTCATTCAGAGTATTGGGAAAATTCATTTCCTTGAAGTTATCTAACAGGAGCCCTGATTGTTTTTGCTCCCTGCTGGCCACAGCCCACTGTCAGTAACTAGAAACTGCCCAGAGTTCCCTGCTGTGTGGCCCACAGTGTGCCACTGTACTTCTTCTTCAAAGCCAGTAGGGGAGTCACAGGATCACAGGACTGATATGCTGACACCTTTCCATTTTCTGTCAGTTACCACAACAGCCAAGGGCCAGGCCCTGCTGAGGAAAGGTGGAGCAGGCTTTGCCAGCTCTTTTCCTGTTCCATCCCAGATCAAGCCAGTGTCTCTCTCACTGTCGAGACCTGAGATGCCCCTCTCTAGTAACCCCTCTACAGGGAGTACACAGAGAAAAGGGCCCAACTGAACTTGGCTTTGTCCTAACATCTGCTCCTTGGATTAGTCCCAGAAGTACCCTGACAAGATGGATGACGCCTGCCTGTTTTTGCTCCCAAGTTTCTGAGCTATTCCACTGTGACTTGTACGCAGTACAAGAAAGTGGGTGTTTTCTGGACTGAGTTTTTATAAATGACAACAATAGAAAGAATCATTGTGAGGAAAACACAGCACTGGGTAGCACGAGGCGAACTCGCCTCTCCTGTACCACTGAGTATAGAGCAATGGCCTTGTTCACTGAACCCTAACTATGCTCCCTGCAATGTTCCAAGCACTTTAATGTATTACTTCGCTTAATGCTCAGAACTCTCTCACAAGGTGGGAACTATTATTATATTGACTTTACAGATTAAGTAACTAAATCAGAGAGACATTAACTTGCCCCAGATCCCACAGCCTAGAATCAAACTAAAGCATCTTGCCGTAGTCTTCCTGTGTCATCAATCCCCTCCTAAGATTCTCCCAGAGGACTTCATTCTCATCTCGTAAAGTGATGACTCCCCCGCAGTCACTCAGACTGTAATGAGAAGACCTCAGAGGGGCTTCTTACACCAAGGGTCACTCTCTGGGATCCAAGGGCAGTAGCTGAAGATAGAGCCTGATGTACCTGATTCAAAATGGCCAGGTTTCTGCAAGAACTGCCTTTGCCCAGCCTCTAAGAGAGTGAGCGTCCTGCCCTGGCATGTGGGCATCTGTGGCCTGGGCACCCGGTTAGTCCTCTCACCTCCAGCCTGAGAGCAGCAGTTCCCTGCTGGAAGGAAGACACTGGAGCAGCTCTGCTGTGGTTGCCAAGACACAGCCATTCCGGGAAGCTGCTGCAAGGTTGTGGGGGGGAGAAGAAGAG
>PVIC010007094.1:0-51985 GCA_004025085.1 Thryonomys swinderianus | reverse complement strand
AGTGCTGGGATTACAGGCATGAGCCACCACGCCTGGCTGTTGATATCACTTTTTATTGGTTTCCTCTTTAAAACTTTGTATCTCTTAAGGTAAGTTTCCTGAAAAGTCTGTTTTATTCTCCATTTTCTGAGGGAGACAAGAAACCCAGATCCTACTGTATGAGTGAAAGTTAGGGTCAGGAAGCCGGGACTTCAAGTGGCCCTAACATTACAGATAACTAGGATGGAGGCCCAGAGCTGTCACTGATAGGGCTACTTGGAGCATTACAACTATTAAGATTCTCACTGCTTATAAAGATGAAATTCAGGTATTTGCTTGTGCAGCGGTGGTGACCCTGGAAGGCAGTGAAGGCAGTGTTTGTTATCATGTTATGGCATTTGATGGTATTGGTTATCTGTTTTCGGAGTCACAAAGAAAGAAAATGGCAGATACAGGCTACCGGGTTCTCATTTCAAGGTGTGCTGTGAAGGTAAAGGGTCTGTATGCCAGTGTTGAGAGGCGTCTCATCGTATACAGCCACAGAACAGACACTGATGAAAATCAAGCCCAGGAGTCACCTGCAAACGTAACTGAACAACAAAGAGGACTTGCACAGCGTCCACAGTTAACAGTGTTAACTTCAGGCTTGTGGTTTGAGGAATAGTGCCTTCAAAATCAGCACGAGGAAATTTGATAAAGAAGCTGGAAAATCTTAAGCTTTTGATTCTTTGGAGCATCAAACTTGGTCTTCTTTAACTGGAGAAAATGGAAAGGCCTTATCTGGGGTGGATGTGCTGCGTGTACCTACCTCTCTCCCTCAGGAACATACCCCGCAGTTTTTCATTGTCTTTTGACCCCTAATGAGAATCAGCTTTCAGTAAAGTCCAAGAAAGGAGTTGTTTACTCTGGAAGGATGTAGACAATACCTTCCAGGACTATAAGACTGTGACACCAGGGGTTGCAAAAACAGGACTCCGAGAGGAGTGATATAGGAGGTTCCTTGGCAATGTTAAGAAGGATCAGGTGTCTCAGGAAAATGATGATACAGTGGATTGATTGTTTCAGATGTAAGCACACTCTTCCTGGGTTCCCTGGGAAGGCTCGAAAGAGTCTCTTCCCTGTATTAGTTGTGTTTTATTGCTGTTGAGGCGACCAGTATTAAAAGAAATGTTTATTTAGTTCACAGGTTCTAGAGGTTTCAGTTCATAGTTGTCTGGGTCCAAGTCAGAGGGGCATCACAGGCCGGGCACAAGGTGGCAAGCAGCAAGCTAGAAGTGACAGTGGACAATGACGACATCAGCCCTCTTTCTGTCTTTTACATTTTATCCAGGCTATTTTTCCTTAGGGTGGTAGCACTCAGCCCCTAAATCCTAGCATCACATCCTGGATTCCAGTATCACATACCTGAGATGCAGCCACCTCTGAAAAGTCCCACATATGACCACATGAGGGTTTGGAGGGACATCTAGATACATGTCATGCATTCCTTCACACTGTAAATGAACACAGAATGGGCTGATAGGGGAATGTGTCTTTAAGAAACAAGGTGGTGGTTATTCTTTAGCGTTGAGATTACGATGTGGTGTCATGATGTCGGATTCATTAGTAACAGTAAGAATAATGATTGAGACTTCAGAGGCTAGGTTGTGGTAATTAACCAAAGGAAGCAAGGTGGAAGTGATTATTATTGATGTGAGCAAGATCGGAGTAATAAATGAATGACATCCAATAGGGATCAATGGTTACAGCTGATAGTCTGGAATGTTGTTGGCTTTTACAATGATGCTCAGCCTGGTATGGTACTCCTTGACTCTTACAGCTAGATAGAAAATTAAGATCTGTCAGGGTGGAGTGAAGTAAGCTGCTGCAATGGAAACTTACAGCCTTTCATCAAGTTTTCAGATGACTTAGTTTTTCAATTTAGAGTATGGACTGGAGGGAAAACTGAGTCAGTCAGTGTCGAGTAAGAAACATGTCTCACTTCCACAAGCCTAGAAGACATGCCTGTTTTATCCCAGAGTGGACCTGTGGCCAGATACTAGCTTGAGTGAGCACTGAAGACAGGATTCTCAGTTAACATGTATCTTAAAAGATTTGGACTTTCATCCCCTTCAGAGTAAGGGCTGATGGAGAACAGGTAATAAGTGGAAACTAACATGAGTTAATCTCACATTTGTCCAGTGCTTCTAGGAAGCTACCAGTTGACTGCTTTCTGGCTTCTGGTGCAAACTTTGGAAAGATATGCATAGAATATGGGAGGAAGAGACATTTTTGTTTCCTTTCTTCCACATCAAGAATCAGTATCCTAAGATAGACAAGGTGATGACCCTAAAATTAAAACCTTCACTTATCTCTAAGATATTTGAGATCATATCATGAAAGATATAGCATGAGATGAGTGATTCTCTGTCATGTGGCCCACTGGTTAGATAAGTCAAATTTGTTTTTTTTTTATTTTTCTAAAAACCTTATTAGTAATGA
The DNA here is from genome assembly GCA_004025085.1 of Thryonomys swinderianus. Lineage (NCBI taxonomy): Eukaryota > Metazoa > Chordata > Mammalia > Rodentia > Thryonomyidae > Thryonomys > Thryonomys swinderianus. The sequence goes on along the minus strand of PVIC010007094.1, from coordinate 49,525 downwards.
TGTTCAAAGGCACTTTATTTCTAGAAACACATGTTCATTGCCAATTTTCAAGATTGTGCTAAATCTGTTGTCTATCACACTGTACATTAAAAAAACCTTGTATGCATTGGTGGTCATCCAAAATAATACTAATTGTCCATTACAGTAAGTGACATACTGGTCACACATGATGAACCAGAAGGAACGTTTACTCTTTTTTTCTTAGTGCTGGGCATTGAAATCAGGACCTTGCAGTTGCCAGGCAGGCAAAAAACACTACTGAGTTACACCCCTAGCCCGGGAAATTTATTCTGAATGTCCTAACACAACAGATATATCACACAGACATTCAGAGGCACACCATGCCAGTTTTTAGGTATTTAATAGTCTTAAGTTTTCCAGGAAATTGTTTCCTTGGAGAAGAAAGGTTTTTGAGACTTTTTCTCATGTAGTCTCTGGTGAACCTGTTTAAACTATAGAGACAGATAAAAAAATCTTTTAATTCTGGAGGAATTCTCTTTGGGCATTTTGTATTGACCCTATTATTGGATGAATTAAAAAACGAATAATTCTGAGATCTGCAAAATGACCAAAGCTACTTTGGTAATTCTTTCACAAAATATAACAAGCATAATATACTAGGAAATTGGTGGTGGGTATGTACATGGACTCCAAAAAGCTCTCGTAAAAGAGACACACTACAAATAACTAAAAACCTGGAAAAAAAATACTGCCTGTTGCTGAGAACTACTTACTATTTAGAAGCAACTGCCAGCTATTCTGAAAGCCAATCGTGGGTTATTAACTGATTATTTCACCAAAAGTACCTGCCGTGAACTAAGTCTCATTAGATATGTTAAGACCTAAGGCCAGCTGGGTGCCTTCACTACCAACATACAATGGGAATTATTTCTGCTGTCAAGATGAAAACTAAGAAGCTCCACAGAGCACAGAATGTTGCATTAAGCGATGACCATGTTCCTTTGCTGTATTCTTTGTCTTAGTAGTGACTATCTTTCATTTCACATCCATGTCCTCATTTGAGGGGGGAGACATTACATATGACCAACTGGCAGAGTGGGAAACTTGGCTTTGGATTCAAAATGAATGGTCTGATATGTTGGTGCTGGCTCCTAGTGGTCTGCGCATGCACTGGAGTCTTCTTACTGCATCCTATTCCATGGTCCCTGAAGGGTAATAAGGAAATTAAATCCCCCCCCCAAAGGGAAGAGCTGTAAATAGAGCATTTGATGATTCACTTTATATGGAGGAGAAAATGGGGCAGAGCTACAGATAAATATGGACTTCAGGATAGTGACCAGCAACTTGGTTGATTTGACACAGCTTTGGAAGAAATGGTACTAGAAAATTGGGGACAAAGAGTTTTGAGAAAGAAGTACAAGAAGAAACCTATGCAAGTGTGTACAAAGGATACGGAACTTTGGGTTTCATATCATATCCACCAAAAAGCTTCTCCTATAGAGAAATTTCTCATCTGCCAGATTAGCTAAATGTATTACCAAGTGAAAGTTAATCAGCTTCTTTCCTCAGCCATCTTAGTCTTACCTGAAGTGATCACTGACAAAGCAGTAGCTACCAGTTTCAGAGGCTTTCCTTGTACACCAGAGCAGCTTTGCCTAATTGCTCCAATTTCCCTAACACTCTTTTACACCCAATCTGTCTATTGACAAAAGTTCAGGGGATTTCACAATATCTGCCATGCATTCTAGAACTCATTCACAACTTTGGTTTCTCATACCAGAGAAAAGATACGATATTTACACATCTGTGACCTATTTATTTCACTTATGAGTATATCCTTAAGGTACATCCGTTTGAGTACAAATGACTCAAACTCATCATTCTTTATGGCAGAATAATACTCCATTTTATAAGAAAAGCCCATCTTCTTTACCCAGTCTAGAGTTGATTGGCATTTGAGTTATTTCCAAGAAATAGTAAATATTCAAAGGGAAATGGGTTTTAGGGGTAAATAATGAGTGGAAAGAAAAAAATTGATGGTTAACAAAAAAGGAAGCAAAGCTTGTGTATATGGGGGTGGGGTTGTAGGGTGGGTAGGGGAAGGGGTCAGAAACTTCAGGCAATAATTCCTTAAAAGTAGGAACTAGTATAATTTTTCACTAGTGAAATATTAAAATTATTTATTCTAAAGTCACCAATAAAGATGCCAATTTAGCATTATACAGATGATATAACAATACCAATATAGTCCTTTGACTAGTGTCCCCTCATGTCTACTTCGATCCTTAGAATGTAACTTCATTCAGAAACAGTCTTAGATGTAATTATTTGAGGGTCTTGAGATGAAATTATTGTAGATTTAGTATAGATCTTTAATCTGAAGACTTGTTAATCAGAGAAATGGTTTGGTCACAGAAAGTTGTAGAAGAAGGTTGTGTGAAAATGGAAAATGAAAGTCATATAGTGATGCCACAGGCAGCAAATATTAGGCACCAACAGAGCTAGAAGGGCAAGTAATTTCCTCCCAGTGCCTTTGGATGAAACATGGTTTTGCAAATTAAATTCTGGGCTCCAGGCTTATCAGCCCATGAAAAAATAAATTTCTGTGGCTTTTAAGCTATCAAGCTTGTAATAATTTAGTGTACTCAGGGCACTAAAGTGAAGAAAGAAGGGGAAAAAGGGAAAAGAAATGAAATAAAAAAGAAATAAGCAGTTGTTACCCATTGATGACATGATAGTCTACCAGATAATCCCAATCAGCGGTATGTATACTCTTCATTCTTACCACATTTCTGGTCTCAGAATTCATGCCACAAAATCATGGAAAGAATTATGTGTGTGAACCAAGGTATCACCAGACGTAAAATCATTAGAAAACCTAAAGAGTTTTTCAAGATTTTTCAGGTTTCATGGAAAGTCATTTGTTTCCTTAGGATAGTACCAAGGAAGCAATATGGGCAGTTAAAAAATATTTTAGTGATTTTCACTAGCATTTTCACTAGAATTTCACTTGATTTTCACTAGAAAAAGCATGATGCTGGAAATATGTCTCATCTCTTGAGTAGGGAAATTGTAAAAGCTATTGAAACATATGAAAGGAAGCTGAAATTAGTCAAAAGATAGATCTTACTAATAAATGGAAGTATTACAAAAGTGCTCATACTGATCTAGAGATACAAAACAATCTGGTCAAGATCCCAAAGAAATTTCTTAATGTACTTCAGAAAGTTATTCTAGAATATAATTAGAAGGCCAGAGAGCAAATTCTCCTAAAGAATACATAGATGCAGATGAAAGGAAGACACATTTTAAAGATGTAGCAAATTTAAATGTGAGGGAATGGTGAAAAGAGAGATAAAATGGTTAATGGACCAGAATTAATAGTCTCCAAATAGTGTATCAGAGTGGGCATTACTCAGCTGAGAAACAGTAGGCTTTTGTAGTGTTTAGATAGTAATAGGTTACTTGTGTGGAAAATGAAATGAGTCCCCATTTTACACTGGTTACAGCAATAAGCTCCAGATGGACTGGCATTCAGTGTGAAATGCAAAACCTTTAAAATTTGTGATAAAATATCTTCATGAATTCTAATGAGTGATTTCTTAAAGCAAAAATAAAAGCAAAAACTAAAGAGAAAAAGTGACACATTTGAATACATTAATAAACTAAAACATTCGAAGCTGAAAAGACACCTAGAAGTGGGTAAAAATAAGTCAAATGTTGGAAGAAAATCTTTATGACAAGCACAACTTGCAAAATATTAGGACAATGAATATGTAAAAAAATATGTATCAGCAAGAAAAGACAGAAAAGAAACAAATACTTTTGCTAAAAGAACATAAATAGACATTCCATAGCAGTAAAAAACATGAATGCACTTTAAATATAAAAAGACATTCAACTTTATTAGGAAAACAGAAAAGCTCAGACTGCAATGATACCACTTCACACCTTCCTGACTGGCATCAATCACAGCAATACTAACTTTCCATAGTACTGCTAATAAGATTATAAACTATTTTAACACATTTTGAAAACTCATTTTTATTACCTACTAAGGTTGGCTTATTCAGCAGTTTGACTAAGAACCCAAGCAAATTTTTTGCATTGGTTAAAAATATAGGAACATTCATAGACTTAATATTGTCTGTAATAATAAGTAACAGGAAGCATTGCTGATCAGCACTATAATAGGTAGATAAATTGATATTAACATTTATTGTATTACAGTGACAATGAATGAATAATATCTATAAATATTGTCATGCAAAATAATCTCTCAAAATGATGAGTGCAAATAAAACAAGCATTAGAAAAGAATTACTAATCAATTATCACCACCAATTCTTTCCCAACATGTGTGGTGGTTTTTTCATGCCTAATTGCTATGTCTACACTCTCAAAACAGAGTTGAATAATGTGGCAAGAGTGGACATCCTTGTATTTTTCCTGATCTTTAAATAAAAAAAGTTTTCAGTTGAAAAGCTTTCAATGTTGGAAATGTTTTGTTTTCACTTTCAGTCATATCAGAACAAAGTGTTTTTAAATTTTCTTTGTATTTTCTCTTTTAAGCTATTTATTTATTACTGGAGAATACATTGGTTAATTCCCAGTACTGGTAATCCTCTTGTTACTAGTTTCTGTTTGCATTTCATTGTGATTGGAGAAGATGTCTTAAATGATTTTACTCCTTTAATATTTGGGAGTTGTTTTCTCACCCAATATATAGTCTCTTCTAGAAGATGTTTCATGCATACTTAAAATGAATGTATAATCTTCTGATTTTAAGTTCAGTGTTCCAGAAATACCAGATATGATCTAGTTGCTTGTTTTATTCCTTTTGAGAGAAAATATATTCATGTAGTAAGTATGATTATTCAGTGGTAATAAAAGATAATTGTACAAATCCTCCAAGGAAGTGAAAAAGCATGTGGGATAGAGTACACATAATGCATTTACTTTATGAAAAAGGAGATGTATTTTTTCTTTTGATAGAAGAAAATAGCAATGGATTAAGAGGAAAATGAATGCATTGAAATGTGTCTAAGATCAATGATTGGTGAGATCATTGTAATGATTAACTCCTGGGAAACTCAAGTGAAGCTTGGATTCCTTTTCAAATCCTTTGAGTTGCTTATTTATAGTAGCATTCAGTATGTGCACAGGTCAGCTCTTATCATTGGCTTCTCCAAATACCTAACATGTATTAAAATGTAAGTTTCTGCTTCGGTTCCCTCAAAGGCTAGAATATGATTTTTACCAAAACATTATAGAGTATTTTCTACCAAAGTAGAATGCTCAAACTAGTTTAAATTATTATTAAAAATGGTTACCTTTTGAAAGCAACTATAATTAATTCAAACTTAATCCAGAATTTCTTCAAAACTTCTTAAACTTCTTCATGTGTGGTGTGAGTGGAATTGTTTAGTCTCCATCAGGAAGACTAAGATAGCTCTCTTTCTTGGACTACAGGCTCCAAAGAACAATGGAAGAATTTCAGTTGCTTTCCCATTGCTGGCACAAAACACCAAATATCTGCAACTTAAAGTTTGGAAGGCTTATTTAGGCTCACAGTTTTGAAGATTTTAGTCCATGATTTTCTGGTTGCAAGGCAGAAATAGCATGGCAGAAGGTGGGATGGAGGAAAGTTGCTTAACTCTTGGTGACCAGGGAGCAAAGCAGATGGGAAGACCTTGACAGGAAGCATTTCTTCTTCCTGCCCAGGACCCATTTCTTATTTCCTGGGGTAATTTTCAGAGAGAAGATCTGCACTTGTCCATTTGTCTTCTTACCTCTATACTATTCCTTTGCTCTGTATTTTAGAAGACATTTAATCAAGTTATATCCTTTTAATGATACATTCCAAACTTATTCCAAGCTAGAAAATTGTATTTCCTCTTTCTGTAAAATTTTAAGTCACAATGTGTGTGTTCTGTAATTTGAATGGTTGTAGGTGGACATGGGAAAAAAGGAGAAAGAGTATCACTAGAAAGGTGGGCTGAATGTGTGAGTGAGATGCTAAAATGCTTCTAACTTTATCCTGAAGTCAATGAAGTATTAGTGATAAAATTTAAGGTCATTAAATCAACCTTGATGGCGCTGTTACAACAGAAAGACAGAGATGCATGTGTTGTTTTCAGAAATTTATATTTTTTCTTCCTTGCCTATGGCTCAGGGATATAATAACCCCAACAACAAAGATTTCCTGTGTTAACTCAGAAAAATTATTAATGTCAGTATTATCTTCTGGGATACACAATGCTGAGCTAAGTATTGGAGGAATGAAGATGGAGAACATATAAAATTCCATAACCAATCTGGAAAGACAGCTTAAATGTATTATTGGGTAATTTCTCATGATGTCGAAGATAATGTCTTCCATGAATGCATTATCTAGGTGGTCATAAATACCTGATGAGACTGAGCTGGGTATGGATGACTAGGATATATCCTGGGTAGCAGATGTGAGAAGTTTATTAATTCAGTGGACAAGGGATCACTTCTTTTGTTGTTATTGCTGTTCCTGGATTTCAAATTTCTTAAGCTTCCCTTCTACGTTTTTTTCACTAGTAGAAATATTCAGAAACCACTGTGATCCGGAGTTGTTCTGAAATATGCCACAGTTAATCTCACTTTTTCAAATTGGTCTTGAGGACATCCATAAGATTGAACATCATGAAACATGCAAAGAATAATGAAAAATGTTGGTGGAACTTCCAGTTGAGGAGTAGCTTCCATAGTATTCCTCAGTTGATTGATTAGGAAATGAGATAAAAAGAGATGACATGAAAAGGTATATGTTTTTTGACTTTATTTTTGAACATTAGCCATCACAAGGGAATTATTTTTGATTGTTTTAAAATATTTAATTACAAAATAATCCATTAGCAAGAGATGTGAACAAATGAAGGACAAGCAAATTCATTTTATTTTGAAAAATAAATGGAACGTGATAGATAATGTTATGATTTTTTAATAGCTTAAAACCTCTTCCCTTGGATTTTGGATTCTCCAATAGGCTGTTATATCTTCCCTAAAGTAATCTTCCTCTCATAATAGACTAGTGTGATATTTTAAGTATTCTAGTTTCTTAGTATTTCATAGAAATTTAGAGATGAAATGGACCTTATAGATAATATTCTCTGAAGTGCAAAATCTTCATTTTCATCCTTCCTTTTCCTGGCAATGATTCAATTGACTTAAGATGTTCTAATTTTCATCTGCATGGTAGCTTTGCTGTCAGAGTTATCAGATAATTCAAGTCAAAATACCCAGTACTTCAGTTCTTTACTATGTACTATAACACAAACTTTTTTAAAGCCCAATTTCATTCAAATCTAGTTTATGTGGATGTTGGTAAATTCATGAAATATACTCTATTAAGCTTCATTTTATAGCAAGAACAATTATTTGTGCACAGTAAGCAGCTATTCATTTTTGTTTCAGAAGACAAACAACAACTGCCTTCACCAGGCTCTACATTTTCCTCAGACCCATTAATGCCCAAGCATCAGTTCACCCAACTTCAGCCCAGATTCTGCAGGCATCTTATGGTTTCTTAATCTACAGAGCAAAATCTCTAGCCAGGCAGATTCTCTGCTGAATCTTTATATTCTATGTGAAATAAATTGGAACTTCGCTTTAATACTCTATATTAATGATTTAGTAATTGTTAAATGCCTTTTCCAATAAAATTTGAAACCAATGATTTAAGGACTCTTACTTAATCTTTGTAGAACCACCACAGTCTGTCACAAGTCAGTAACTGACCGTTCCACTGTTTTTTTAATAAAACAAGGAAGAAAATTTAATACCAGAAGCAGTTTTCTTTTAATAATGTATTTCAATGGAAAAGGAAATCACAATATTTACTAACCTTGCCTTTGACACCCACAACAAACACATATTGATTGTATTACCCTTAAAATAATTCTAAAGTTAAAGGAATGATATTCATTATGTTTATTTCCCAGAGCAAAATTTAGCAAGTGAAAATATTTTTAGTCTTTCAGATGTCCTACAATCTTTGAATTATTTTTCAAAAGAAATAATACAAAACATCATAGTCACCTCCTCTGCCTTTGCTGCCTTTGTAAATTCCACAAAAAATAATGAAAAAATTTAAGGGTAACAATTTTGGCACAATTTTATACTGTTTCACAAATAAAGAGGTTTAAAGGCATGAAATTAAATGATTTACTCAAGCTCACTTTAAGGTGGAACTTGTCTGCTGAATTTTGCCAATCGTGTTTCTGTTGTGCTTTATTTACTGGTTTGTTTTTGCACCACATGTCTATCCCCCCCCCCCCCACAGACTGTAAGCTCCTCAAGGTCAGGATCTCCTTGCCTATAGCTCAGACTGGGCCTGGGTATGAAATAAAGTGACCTGACCCCATGGCTCTTGTAGCATGAGGCATTAATACACTCCTTTCATCACCATGTAATCAAGCTTAGAGGGCTTGGAGAGCCTAGTGCGTACTTGTTTGCAAATCTTATGTCTGTTATCGGATATGAATGCTTAAATCTTCTCACTCTGTATCTTCAAGGATGCTATAAACTCTTGTGGGACACAATCAACACTGGAGGTCTCATCTTGTCTCTCTAATCTGAACACATGTGGTAATTGAGAATTTTAGTTGAGCCTGTCAACTGGATGTGGGAGGTGTAACTGAAAACTTTTATATGTAAAAGCAAGATACTGAAGATTTACTAAGCTACTCATTAAATCTAACTTATTTATTCCTAAAAAGTCTTATGTTATTATAAAAGGTAATCATTGCACTGTCTTGGTTCCATTGTACAAGGACAATGTTTGCTTGAAGGCATTGTTTAGCAGTCACATATGGTAATATGGAATTTGCTTTGCCATGTATCAGCCAGTTTGATTTATCCTTTTAAGGCACATTACTGTTCATTGCAAAGCAACAACGTAAGTGTTCAGCAAGTATCCTTAAAGAGAGCAGTACAATAGCGAGTTCTAGTAATGCAGAAAAGAATGCCATGGCAGGCCTTCTATCCTTTCAAAGGCTTGTTTACAAGATTGGCTCGTGGCTGACTTGGACTTCAAGAGAGCTTCAGTACCTGGATTCGTATAAGTAGCTCACTGTGCATAAGTGGTTTGTAAAAATAATGGAGTTCATGTTCCATACCCACTTTCTTCTGGGAGCTTGGGCTTTTGGAACATGCTTCAGCTCAGACTACATGTTGAATCCTCTGAGTTCTCCTAGTGAGACAGAATGGGAGATGGTCTTCATGCTCCTCGACAGAATAAACAAGTAATTACGCTAGCTAATCTGTCAGCAGCATTTACTCTGGCCTCTCTCCAAAAAATGACATACACACGAGTCTATTAATCTTCACTTCGATCTCATGATCTGGGTGCTGTTAATACCTTTAATATGAAGGAATCTGGCCTCAGAGAAATATTTTGCCCATCTTTGGTAAATCACAGAACCATGGCAGTAAGAATATGGCAGCTACATGAAAATCTAGGAAAGAGAATTCAAATTGGTAACCCACAAACTTTAATTTTTGCCTTCTTTAGTTTTGTGGATGATGATAAGCCTTTTGAATATAAATTTTATTTATTTTTCTAAATTAAAGTGAAAAGTGTGAGTAGATTGTTTTACACTATTAACAGTATGAAAACTCTACATATCTATTCTCAACAGTAATTTTTTTACACCTTTTGCTATTTGATTGATGAATTATTTTTTCACCACGCTGCTCATATAGCTATTTGTGTGTGTGTAAAAAAACTTAAGACTTAATAGTTTTCTTCTTTGGCTGTCCTGTCAGGGAAATAGTAAGAAAATGAAAATTTGGAGATAACATTTTAAAACTTTTTTTGTTCATTCATTTATTTTCCTTAACTTTGCTTCCAAAAATATTGTTCAAATTCAGAATTTTATGTAATATTTTGCCTGAGATGGGGAGGGGTAATGTTTTTGTTCATACAAAATTACTTGCTTCCTATGGACCCATATATGTGGCATATGAATAATATCCTCAAACTTACCCACTCTTGAACATTACACTGTATTTTAAAATGTGCTCCAGGTATTGTGCCCATAACTTGAGCAGGGTGAATAAATGGTGAATCAAGGGACAATTTATTCTTAGGTCACTGAATCAAGAAATCTAGGAACTAGCTCTCTATTAAAACTTGCAAGGAGAACACACACATGCAGAGTGAATAACCCCCCCTGAGTGAAGGTATGTAAGAAACAATATTGGGCAGGAGATTTAGCTCAGTGGTTCCGATGCCTGCCTAGCAAGTGCAAGGTTCTGAGTTCAGTCCTCGGTAACCACATACAACAGTGCTGGCCGTGGTGACTCATGTCCACCAGCAATCAGTACCACATGTCACAGTGCTGGGCGTGGTGGCTCATGCCCATAATCCCAGCACTCAGGAGGCAGAAGCAGGAGGATTGCTGAGTTTGAGGCTTGCCTGGGTTACATGGTGAACTCAGGGCCAGCCTGAACTACAAAGCGAGACCCTGTCAAAAAAAAGAAAGAAAAAGAAAGAAAGAAAGAAAGAAAGAAAGAAAGAAAGAAAGAAAGAAAGAAAGAAAGAAAGAAAGAAAGAAAGAAAGAAGAAAGAAAGAAAGAAAGAAAGAAAGAAAGAAAGAAAGAAGGAAGGAAGGAAGGAAGGAAGAAAGAAAGAAAGAAAGAAAGAAAGAAAGAAAGAAAGAAAGAAAGAAAGAAAAAGAGAAAGAAAGAAAGAAAGAAAGAATATCTACAGAGTCTCACAGTAGCTCCCCTCAAAGTGCTCATTGATTCCAAAGGGACGAAAAAGGACGCTGCAGTGATGAAATCCTGTGTGGTATCATTTTAGCTAACTAGCAAGTGTGGTGTACCTAGTACAGGGAGGAAAGACCTCATATAGTGTACTTTCTAATATGATGCTATGAGCAGGAGATAATACTGATTTTAAGATTTTTGTAGATTAAAAAAATTGAGTGTAATCAGGAGTATATATTAGAGAAACTCAAATGGGGAGGATTAAATAATGACGGTACTCAAAAAATGTTAAGAATTTGAACAGTAAATAATTTCTGATAAATTGTTCCAAACCAAAGAAAATAATAAGCTATGATTAGTTTATACAATTTATATCCTGAATTGAATGCTGAGTCTGACAAATGATTAAATAAATGCTACATAGTGCATTAGTGGGACAGCTGATGAAATTTCAATAAGGTTGACATTAGAAACCATATTCACAATTTTGATAATTGTACTATGTTGAGATTGTTGACTTGGGAAGATACATACTAAAATATTTAGAGTTAAAAGGGCATCTTGTCTGCTATTTGCTCTATAGTGGTGCTAATATTAATTTTTATGTAGCAAGGAAGGAGAGATTAAGGCAGATGGTAAAATATTAACCTTTAGGTGATATGGGTGATGGATATACAGTATTTCTTTGTACAACTTTTATAACTTTTCTGTTATATTAATCTGAGATTAATTTACAATTTGAAAAAATTGCAATAAACAAGGTCAAAGTGAGGGAGGGAGGTAGAATTAGAGTAAAACCCTGAAGTTAGAACCAAATCCCTGGGCAAATATCTCACAATTCAACCATCTAGTTGGTTAGCTGGGTGCCCCTGTTTAATGAATTGGTCTCCACACCACTCTCCCAGGTGTGAGACAATACATAAGTGCACAGAGCAACCATGATGCTAATAGCCCAGTGGGAGAAGGCAGAGAATAAATAAAATTAAACAGTGCCTTTGAGCTTGGAAATAAAGAAAAAGAAAATGGACTAAAACAAGTGAAAGCAAGTGCACAGTCCAAACACTGTAGTTATCATCAGAATAGAAGCTCTGACAGGTTCCTCTAGTCAATAGATAAACACCCACTTCGCAGGCAAAGATGCTATTCTGTGCAGATGGTGCCCTGACCAGACCCTTGCTGTACTCTTGAGTGAATTGCCCTAGAATTTTGTACTAGCCATCACCTTACTGCTCACTTTTCAAACCTTAGCGCCCTGCGCTCGGCTTTCACCATGTGAAAACACCTGACTTACTCAGCTGGGAAGGGTCATGTCCAGGTCCTGTGACTCTCACGCTCATGAGGAAGAAGCTACAGCTGGCTCATCAAACACCCATTGTCTGCTGCTCTCCTAAAGCTGCGCTTCTGTTTTGGCCACTGCAACTGCTTCATTCTACCACCTTCTTTGAAAGACTATGTACTCCTCAACTAAGATGGCAGCTATTTCTTCCCCCAGAAACAGAAAGCCTGTTCCCTGCTGACTTCACAATGAGAAAAGTTAATTATTATGTTTCTCTTATTCCAGACACATGTGAAGTCCAAGGTTCTCTGATATAGGTGCTTCACAGGGAAGAGGAAGAAAAGGAAGGAAGAGTCCTAGAGCGTGGGAGTCGATCAAGGTTTCTGTCCAGTTGTTCTTCAGCTCACTCCCACTTCTGGTGTCACACTCCTTCTGTCTGTTATCTCACCTGCTTGCCTGTTTGGTGTTTGTCTTGTCTTTTGCCAGATTCCTGCAGTGCCTGTGGATGTTCATCATTGTCTTTGGGACCCTCGCTCTGTGTGATGGTGAAGACTTCTGCTGACTCCTGTTCCCCCAGTACTTTGTACATCCCCAGTTAGTTTCTAAAAGGTGGTAGAATGAAGTCATTTTTAGAATCTGCACCTACTTTGCCATCTTAGAGTATACACTAGCCAAATTAAGCAGTCTTTTCAATCTAAAAAATAGACATATAGTACTACTAGCTTATCAAACTAGAACAAAATTAGTAAAACTAGCATAATATATAGTGTTCATGAAGGTGTCCACTGTGGTTTGCGATGTTATCAAATTTTCATGTCTATTTTAATTCATTGTGTCTAGAGATCTGTTGTTCTTTTGAAACTCTTCGTGGTGCTCAGAAATGCATTTCCGTATCTGTAACAGATGCACCTGTAATGAAATCATATTATGTGTTACTATATGTATCTTAAGGAAATGTGCTTTCTTTTCCAACTCTCATAACAATTTATGGGCAATTTGGTGCAGTGTAGATATGCTTAAGAAGGAAAGTGGTTCTCATCCAGCTTTTCCTGCCAGTCCATGAGCAAGATGCTAACATGCTTCGTTACAAGTATCCATCTACCTCATACCCAAGGATTCTCAACATCAAAAGGTCAGAACCTTTTCATGAAGGCCCTTTAACTATTTTGATGGGATGTGGTACAATTAGAAAATTTACATTGGATATGCCTGGTGTACTTCTCAACTAAGAGAGGACAGATACTTCTTGTCTTAAGAGAATTTGTCAAAATCTGAATGAGATGTGATTCAGTTTGAAAAGCCCCTGAAGTATCCTGATGCCCACCACTCCATGTCAAATAAATGTATTATAACAAGTGGAAATAAGTTCATCCTGAATCCTGATCAGCTGAAAAATCATTGCAGTGATGCCTCACATGGTATTTGTATATGGAATAGCATTTAAAACCTTTTTTATTTCTAATACTTGCATAATAAATGAGCACCAAATTAAGTCAGATAATACTGAAGGAATTACATGCATTATATGTGGGCTCCTGTTAAATTCATGTTTTTCACTCTTTGTTGTTGTTGTTGAGACAGGGTCTCGCTTTGTAGTTCAGGCTGGCCCTGAGCTCACTCTGTAGCCCACACAAGTCTCGAACTAAGCAATCCTCCTGCCTCTGCCTACTGAGTGCTGGGATTACAAGTGTGAGCCACCACACCCGGCATTGTGATGTGTGGTACTGATTGCTGGTGGGCATGAGTCATTATGCCCAGCATTGTTGTATGTAGTTACTTGGGATCGAACTCAGGACCTTGCATTTGCTAGGCAGGCACCTGAACCACTGAGCTAAATCTCTGCCCCATGTCTTCATAATTTTGAGACCCTAGTAACATATTCTTTCGTAAAACCACTTGAGAAGCGATGTATTCTAAGCAATATTCTAAAGTGATTTCATCATTTTATATATTTGCCTGTGACCAGATATCCTCAGATGAGCCACTGTCTCACAAGTTTTATCGAAGCGAAGACCATCCTTACTTCTCTGCTTACATTTGTTGACCTTCAACAGGTGGCTGTGACATTTTTTCTTATGGTCACCGAGATAAAGAGTTACCTCTATGGCTTCTAATATGTCATATATTTCTAAAGATCATGTTGAGTCCCTTTTTGAGGTTTTGGGTTTGCTGACCAGCCCTTCCAAAGTCTAACTATAAATTATATTGTGCTCACTTGAACACAAATATGAAAAGATAACCAATTAAAAATTACTAATGATCAGTAGCTATATCAGAGTATATATTACCATGAACAACTGAACTATGCATGCAATGATGGATTAGCTTTCTTCTGTTATTATAGTAAATTATCATAGCTTAATGCTTTAAGACAATACAAATGAATTACCTTACATTTCAGGAAGTCAGAAGTTGTAATGATTCTAGGGAGAATTGGTCTCCTTCCTTTCTTTTTCTAATCTCTGAAAGTTGCCTGCAATCTCTGGATTAGGGCTCCACAACACTGCAATTCATGCTTTTATTGTTAAATCTTCTTCTCTTACTCTAACCCTCATCTTTCTTAATAAGAACTTGTATTTACTTTGGATCCATCCGATAATCTATGGTAATTACACCAACTCAAGATTTCTATCTTGATCACCTTTGCCAAGTCCCTTAACCAAGTAAGATAACACATTATAGGTTCTAAGGACTAGAATGTGAATACTTGTATCATTAGAGAAGAATTATTCCACCTAAGAAAAACAAGGAAAAGCAAAGAAACTTTGAAGAGTTAAAGTAGTTTATGGATAGTTAAAGAGGAGCCAAAATGCAGATTCCGTTAGCACTCAGAAATGATCTCACAGTAGGGCACTGGAGAAATATATTATTGGTGAAATATGCATTGGAAACATAATAGATTATATTAAGCTTTCTCAAGTTCTAGGGTGGACTAATGAAAGCTCCCATCATAGCCTCTCTTGAAAATTTGTTGATAGAAACTCAGCTTGAAATAAAGGTAGTTACTCACATATCGTTATTGTAAACTAACATGAAAATACATATGTCACACTAACTTGTACACAGATGAATACATATGGACTCATAATGTATGTGAGTGATATATTTATGTGTTTACATATATATGTGAATTAGATATGCATGGATAAGAATGAAACTTCAAAGATTTTCTGCATTGTCACCAATAACAAATTACTATGAATCCTGTGTTATTTCGATGCCAACACTATCTTGTGCTGTACCTGAAAAGGAAGGAGGTGCAGTATTAGGAGTGTTCTAGCCTATCCCTCCTAGGCTGGTCGTTTCCTGTATCCCTGTAAATGACTCGCTAGCAGGTTGTATAGTGAATGCACAAATTGTCAAGTGGACAGTGTGATGTCATCAGAAACACTGAGCTTTTAAAAGTGTTTCCCTGATCCAAATTTTATTATCGAAGTCAAAAGATATATATATGCATGAAGGCTTTAAGTCCCTATTTATAGGTTAAATTGTGCTGTTTCTTTTTTGTAGAGAGTATGGTATTTAAATACCTGAAACAAGGATTTCATAACAAAAGGGCAAGCTAACCTTACTAAATGCTGATAACTCAGTATAAAATAGAAAAGGAAATAAAGCATTTTTATAAAATGTATCAAATCCTAAGAGTGCTGTTAAACTCATTAAAGAAGAAATGAAGTTAGAGAAACTGGTCTTATTTTTTTTTTCACTCCCAGTAGAGTTCATTTCTACTTCAACAACTAAGCCAAGGTCACATTTAACTCACTTCAATTTCACCCAGTGCACAAGCTAATGTCAATAGTACAGCTGCCATGCAGAGCTAAAGACTGATGGTTAGACAAAGCCATTTACACAAGGCTGGGTCTTTCATCTTCTCTCAGCTAGTGACATAAGAAAGCACCGAGGTTATTCTCAACTAGAGACGAAAACTGGCGTATTAGAAAGAATGTTATTCTCCTTAGCTGTCACACAAAGGATCTGAAGAAATGTAGAAATGTTTTTTTTTCTCCTCCCCCCTCTGGTCATCTGGGGAGATCACAAAGTGACTCTAATAGCCTTCACTCTGAAATTTTCACATGGTTTAAGTGATTGCCAAGTCTGATATTTTCCATTTACACTTCATTGCCATCAGAAAAAGAAAAAAAAATCAATATACCTACCTACTCAAGTGTGTCACAGGATGAGCTTATAAAAGAAGACATCAGTCTTTTTAGGGCATGAAAAATATACTTATTCAAATATATCTTATTTAAAATGACATAAATTGCAGTGGTTAGTCAAGATTCGATTTCCTCTAAAATATAAGATTTTAAATTTTCCTTGACTTGCCAGGAATCAGAATCCTTCAGATTGTTGATATATACAGATGTACTTGTTTTCTGATGTAAGTCATTCTGACTATATTTTATTTTAGTGCATTAGTGACTACATTTATTAATTTCACAGGAACTAAGCATCTCATTTTACGAGACTACACAAGGTGGTAGCTTTTTTATTTCCTCCTCAGGAAATAATTCTATTTTGAACCTTACTGTCCTATTATATGCATTCTTGTACTTTTAGTTTTATGTGTTAGAAAAATTGAGAATGTTTCTTTATATTATTCTAATAATATTGTACATTAAGATTCTATTCTGTCTTAACTTATTTTAACTATTAAACTTCTTTATGCAGAAAAGGTGTAATGAGTTCGGTATAACATTTCAAGTGCTTTTGTTAAAACCAGAGGTAATTTTAACTGTCAAAGGAACATCCATGTCAGATTGGTCTTTCAATTAAACAGTCTCATGTCAAGTTTGAGTGCTATGACTGTGTGTTATACACACGCTCCATATTGCAGATATTTAGAAACTTCCCTTTCAGGTGTTGCAGGTCTGAGATACGTGGTAAAAAGGGACAGGATTGGTCGCTGTGCTCTACGTTTCCCAAGTTAATTCACCGATCAAATGTCTTCCTCCCAGACACTGTGCTGCACGTACACAGCCCCACTCTGTGGCAAGACACTGAGAGGACCAATCAGGTCCTTCCAAGTTAGACATGATGCTCAGTGTCACCTGTCAAGAAGTTCTGAAACAGTGACAGGATCTTCACCTTCCCATGCTTACAGTGCAGCTGGTAGGGCTGCAGGTTTTTACATTTCTCTCTGATGCCCAATCCCTCCCTCAGGATAAGAACAGTGAGACAACCAAGAGAAAGGGAATAAGAGAGAGAGAGGGACAGAGAAAGAGGGGGAGAGAGAGAAAGGGAGAGAGAGAACGACAGAGATGAGAGAGAGAGAGAGAGAGAGAGAGAGAGAGAGCAAAATTGTGCGCTAGGGTCACTCTTGGACTCAGTTCCCCATGTGGCAACACAACACACTAATAATTTGAGTTACTGGGCCATCCCCCACAGTTACAAGTATTTCAAGGTCAATTTATCAATTTAACAGCTTCATCTTCTTAATCGCTAAACTTCTGTCTCTTTGAGCTTGTGCTGAAAGACTGTGGCTGCTAATTAAAATGGAGCTTTACTAGCAAGTACACAAATTAGATCCTGTCAGTAAGTTTATTCTAACTATTGGTCATTTCTAAATGCCTTTTTAATCCCCTAATTTTTACATTAAAATTCAAAAGCCTAACAATCTTAATCACCCCTACATCAAATTCATCATTAAGAACAGGAAGCCAGATGGTATAATTTTGATTTACCGGACTTCAGCGTGAATTAATGTACTGAGTGCCGATAATGAATACATCAAACCTGATATTGCAGAAACCTATGAATCTGGCATGTTAAATTAATAACACACTCTGCACAATGAAAGCATGTAAGCTCATATAAAACTGAGGAGTAATGGGCCCTTTTATTTTAAATGGTCCATATTAGCCTTCCGTTTTGACTCTTAAGGAAAGGATGGGGCACTTTGTTTAGTAGTATACTTGTTCCCTATTCAACTGTTTTTCTCCAATATAAAAGAAAAACACAAACAAAACCAGGATGATTAATAACAAAGCTGGTCTTGAAAAATTTGCTACAAGGATTCTCAGAAGAGCTGCTAGTTCTGAATTTATTTTGGGAATTGTACATATTAGAGAGAATTGGGAAATTTCTGTAAAATATTATGTACTGTAAAATAGGATGTTACTGTTTCCCTATGCTGAATAAATTGTTCATAATATATATGCCTGGGAACCACTCTCACATATTAAACTTTTTGAAAGCAGACACATGCTATTTATTCATTTTTGTTTCATTACTCCTAAATATATATTGTTTTATTCCCAGAAATAAAATAGAATCCACATCCAGTCATGCAAGTCATGCGTGCACACAACTATCCACAATTGGTGACATAGAGTAATTTCACACAAACATTATGAACACCCAAAGTAAGTTAAAGCTCTTGTTTTGTGTTAATATTTATCACTTATCTGATGCTTTACTTACATATTTTTTATAGAATTTATTTTCATTTTGTGGACTTGCAAATAATTCCAGTTTTTATTAACAGTCAAAGATTAAAAACACAATAGATTCATCAATTAAGTACAAAAAAATTTTGGAGTAAATCAAGACTTAAACTATAATATTTTTCTGGCAACTTGCAATTTGTATAAAATAGTGTCATCTGGCAGAGCAAGAAAAATGCATTATTTCCACCTGAATTTTCTAAAACAGAATTTGTTCGATGAGACTGTGGCTGTTCCACAAGAACACTAGGGTGTTTTTCTTCCACACCAGAGGCGAGATTACAAATCGGCTGTCCGGTCCGAGCCTGCAAATGGTCTGCTGTAATACACTTTGTAAATGAAGTCTTCTAAACGCTTGAAGTGATTTTGCTTCATATTCCTAATACATATCAATAGACAATGTACAGACCCAGAAATGTGGAGGGGAGCAATCTTTGCTTTTGACTTGACACTATCTATAATGGTATTTGAAGATGGTGAAAATGCCTATTTTACTTTTAAAGTGGTGATAGGTGACCAGACGCTGCGGGTTAACAACGTCAGCTGCTGCTGAGTTAGAGGGACCTTCGTTTTTCACTGCCGTATAGGTGCACGAATATTTCAAGCAGCCTGACTCTGAAATGAAGACAGTGCCACAAATAGGATAATGTTAAAAAAAATGGTACAAACCTTACCCTAAGTGCTATTTTCTAGATAACATTGCTCATTGGTTCAATCTATACTCACACTTGTAAGACAGTATAGAGGATAATTTGTATCTCTTAGAGATACAGGACTAAGATTTATTACAGAAAAGGGAAGGGATGTATTAGTGCTTTATCTTAAGGGTAGGGAAAATAAAAGCACTTTTGAGGCTCCTGGTATTTATTTTTGTGACTTAGCCTTCAAAAATTGTGCGTTTTAATAAAGATTAGGCTTTTAGGAAGGACACCTTTAAACCTTACATCAATTTGAATGGAATAAGTCGGTTATTTCTGGCTGAAAATTTTTCTTACTCTTAAATCTATTTAACTGAAGCTCATTTGACAAACCTATTATAAAATGAATAAATGTAGCACTGTGTGATTTGTCCACTGTCAACATGTTAACGCACTTTATTTGAAGGTAGATTGATGGAGGGTGGCTGAAGGAGTTTATCCTCCTGAGTTAAAGAATAGAAAACCCTTTTTTCTTGGTTTTTTCCTTTTTTTTCTTAGAAGTTCACAAGAGTAGATATACAATTATCCTCGACTTGCTGATGCAAAGGAACAGAGCATTTAGTTTCTTGTCACTGTCTCTGAAATTCCTAAAGGTACAATTAGCATTTCATTTGACATAATGTTGAAAGGTTCATAGATTGATCTTCCCTAAAATGCAGCAAGAATTTTTTGAAATGCAAATTTTGACATTTATTAACTTTTATTCCAGATCTGTTTATAGACTGTAAAACTGTGCATACATTTAACTCGAAGAAGCTAAAAGGACAATGTTTAGGTGGATACTCTGTGTTATAATAAAAGTCTATTTTATTGTTTCAACAATGAAATTTTTATTATCAGAGATTTATGATATCAGCACAGCAGTTTTTACTGCATGATTCACAGTGTTTTTATAGATGTATATTCAACAAAACAAGGAGAAAAATTGTACTGCAGAACTCTCTCTCAGGAGTGCATTTCCCCATTGAAATAATGTCAGCAGTTTTCCACCTTCAAAGCCCTGTGTTTTCAAATCAATTAACAATTCTAATTGTGCAGGAACAGTTGTTCACTCAGCTCGGCAAATGGGACAGGAAACATTATTTCCTTTCTTTGCCTAAAATGAAGACTTTAATCTTCTGAACCATATTTAACATATAAAAACACACCACCCAAAAGTTAGTCGGAAACTCAGTCGCTTCCCCAGTGCCTTCTGCCTGTTGGTGTGGCCTCCATTAATTTTCCCTTCTTCCCTCCCACCTTGCTGGAAGTCCGAAGTGAGAACAGTTTTACATCTGTGTGTGGAGAGACCTTCTTCAGATTCATTTAGACCTTTCTTTAATCAGATATCTTTCCAGCCAAGCAGTTGTAAGAGTTATTACTTTTCTGAGGTAGCAAGCACTGTCCGCATCGGCTGTGACCCGAGCTGCGACACTCGAACGCAGATCTGTATCGGTTAGTTGGAAACGGCTGACGCAGCAGCGTGGAGGGCCGGATCCGCTGTTGCACTTCAAGTCCTAATGTCATTTTCACTTACAAAAAATTTTTATTGGGATTAAAGTGCAGCTTGTAAGATATTGAACAACGTGGTTCATAAAACAAGGAACACATGCAATCTTCTAAGACATTATTAAATATGTACAGTTTAACCTTTTCTTTTTTACAAATGTATATTTGAGTTATAGCTCGTAATGTCTGTCCATATTTATAAAATACATAAATGGTATGATTAAAGGAGGAGGTCTTCAGCACTTCAGCTTCAATGAAAAAAATGTGCTTCATTTTGTTTTTAGTAGCTTCTGATATTATTCAAATGTAGACTTTTAGGAAGATGGCTTACATTCCAGAATGATTAAAAGATCCCCACCAAAATGAGGATTTCTTGATTTATTCCCTCTCCAATTTTTAATTTACTGCACTTGCTTGGATGGGACTCCATGTGAATGATCTGTGTATTATTTTTCCACTTAGATCAGACTGGTTTCAAAGCACACAGATGCTGTTTTTCTGTAGTATGGATCCTAAAATTTCTTTAATCATATTGCTTTAAAAGTTATGCTGTTGCAAGTAGACAGTTAGGTTAATCATTCTGTCCAATAAAAATTAAAACATGTTGTCTGCGTTCACAGAGATCAAGTGTGCAGGGAAGCTGTGGATAAACTAGGCCACCAGTGTGTAGACTTTGTTCTCTCAGTGGAACTTCCACAGCTGTTTTAAGAGGGATGCATTTCCCCGGCTGATCTGGCTTAACAGAAAAGTACAAAATCACACTGTGGTCTGTTGGATTTCAAATGCTTCTGAAGGCAGGTCAGGAGAGCCCAGATCCCTTGGGCCAATGAAAGCAGCAAATTCAAAACAGTGTAATGGATAATAAAGAGCACTTCCATGCATATTTTCTGAGAAACATTGAAAATAATTAGCAGGGATGATTCTGTACAGGGA
Source organism: Thryonomys swinderianus (assembly GCA_004025085.1). Lineage (NCBI taxonomy): Eukaryota > Metazoa > Chordata > Mammalia > Rodentia > Thryonomyidae > Thryonomys > Thryonomys swinderianus. The sequence goes on along the minus strand of PVIC010007094.1, from coordinate 27,980 downwards.
TATTATTATATTCTATTTGTGCTTTACATGAAAGGAACTTGATATTTTAACCATGTTTATGTGTTTGAAAGGAAATGTAGATTGTGTACTCATATTATGGTCATGTCTTCACAACCTTCAAGATCTTATTCAAATACATCTTTATGATTAGAGATCTCCAAGTGAGGAATGAATGACCTCCTTTTCCCCCCCCTTTCTGTATTTATATAACACTTTAAAAATGTCAGTGTAATTGGACTTGCCATTTGACTTCGAATCATTCCTGTTTGTGTGCTATATGCCAGATCTCATTGCGAGCCCTTTGAAGGGTCACACTATATTTTATACAAGTCTGTGCCCTCCTTTCTCTGGGTGTTGGGCACAGAGTGGGATGCACAATAAAGCAGTAAATGACTGAGTGCACAAGCAGATGGTCAGACAGGGCTATGTGTAGCAGGTTCTTGACCTCAGTACTATTGACATTTTGGACGCTGTGCTGTGCTATACAGGATTTTATTATCATTCTTGGCCTCTACTAACCAAATACCATAAGATGCTTAGTCCAAGTTGAAATGGGTGAGAATCTCCAGGCATTGCCAAATGTCCTCTAGGGGATGTAAGGATCACATATCTCTAAAATGCAGAAGGAAGTTGTGAATTATTAACAGAATCTAAAAAATATTTCATACCATCACATTGCCTATTGGTTATGGTTACAAATCTTGATGGCTGTATCTTTCCCACTTCCACAGCTCTTCTTAGGTTCCCCCCTACACATGTGTAGATTCTCACTAACACCTTCATTTTCAGGCTTCTGCTGAAAAACATTTTCCTTCTATTCAGGAGCTGTAAGCTTCATGCCCACCCTCACTTTCCTGTATGTGATTTTGAGAACAGTATCTAAGTAATAAAGTGAGTATGGCTTGGCTTAACTAAGTGTAGTCAATGTTGTGCCAATATATCAATCTCAAAGGACAACAAGAGTGTAGCTGTGTAGCTTCCATGGGGATTTTGTTCTCATTATCTACACTTTCTTGATATACACCTGTGTATATCCATATTTGAAAGTATTTTTAATGCTGAGTAAAATACTAAAGAAGAAATACAATAGGAAATGTGGAGATTTGAATGAAGAAATTATACCTGAGGGAAGAAAAGTTAAGACCAAAAGAAGGGGCGAGGGAGAGATGGGGAATGTCTCATCAATAAAAATTAGTCATGCTTTGTGTGTCTTCCATATTTTTTCACAATTTTGCTCTAGTTTGAAACAGGTGCTTTTATCATTCTCTCAGCCTCCTCATCAGACCATTGTTTGTCCTTTTTCTTCCTTTACAACCTTTGCCATGACTGCTGGTGTGCTTATTTCTTCCATGTTTTTTTTAATATCACAGTACCATGTGTAATTACAGAAAGAGATTGTATGATTTTAAACAGAAAGGTAAATAAAAATGAAAGTTTCAAGAATAGTTATAGGAAGAATAAATGTAGTAAAAACCTTGAATAGCTAATCAAAATTATATATGCATTAATGTAGTCATTAGTCTCAGGGGAGAAGTTTCTATAGATACTAACAATAGGTTAGATGTATTGCGTTAGGCTTTCTGGGGAAAACAAAGTCAAAGAAAATGGGTGTAGCAGAGATTAGTCAACAAGGTATATCCCAATAAACTTTATATACCTACTGGAAATGGATCACAAAATTACTTCTATCTTTCTTGAGGGTCAAAAGGTGGCCATATTGTATAATATTCAATGTCCCTTAGAAGAAAAACATCATTTTTTAGGAATGCCATGTTGATATTTTATTCTGACATGAGAGAAACATTTATGTTTTTAGGAGTGTGAATCAATTATAACAACTAAGAGCAAAAAATAATCTTGTGTTTTTCAACAGCTAGATAATAATTGATACACTGGATGATATACTTTTAAATGTTCCTCCAAAAGCACAGAATACAAGCTTAAGTAGAAAGAAAAAATTTTTCCCTGTCACTAAATTATAGGAAAAATGTGTCACATGAATGCTCATGTAAGAGATTTTGGGTTATGCAATGTTCAAAGTCTTTCACTAACTTTTGCAAAAAGGTACAGAATGACTCTCCAAATGGATGAATGACTATTCTTCAGAAATGACCTTTTATAAAAGCTGAGGGCATAAAATTAAATCATAATTCAGTGAAGGCATTTTTCCAGAAAATAAGATAATATAGTCCAGGTATATTACTTTCCTACGTCCTCACCTAGGTCAGTAATAGCATTTCGAGAACTTTGAAGGAATAAAACTTAACATTCCTTAGATCAATGATCCTCAAATATTTTCTGTCCCAACCAGAGCTGATTAACTCGATGGGGACATCATGGCAGAAAGAGAAAGAGAACAAAGCCGAAAAACTAGAAAAACTGGAAGTTAAACTGTTTTAACGTCTGTATTTGTGTAAATATTGCTATTCTGGACAGTTTCCTTTTTCTTTATTACAATTATTTAAATTTCCAACTAACGTCAATGGAGATAACAATATTCTCGATGCTTTGGGTTTCTAATGGCTTCAGTAAACTTGAAGAACAGAATTTTCACCCATCCGTAACAGTAGTGAGTAGTGGGGAGTGAAGGCTGCTGGGTGAGGAATTTGAGAGGGCAAGAAAGGACAGAGTCAGAGGCGTGGGCTCTTCTGGAGGCCCTGTGCTGTCATTCTTCCTCTCGACTTTACAAATTCTGTTTTCCTTTCAAAAATCAGCACCTCGGTCAGCTTCTGGCAAATGTAGTTGAATTAAAGATGGAATTTCATTATATTTTCATGACCTTTGTGAATGCAGAAAGGTGATGACTGGGATGGACCCTTTGTAGGATGGCTTTCTATGGGCTGACTCTGTATTCCCTTTCGGTCCTTCTTTCTTTCCAAGATTTCTTCCTTCTGGCATGCAAAACTGACCTTCTCAAGACCTGACACTGCTCAATAAGCTGGGAGATATTGGGATGTGAAAGAAAGAGAACAGATTTAAGACACATAAGTGAAAATCATTTGGAAATAATTAGAATCAACATTCTTAGTGAAAAAGGAAGACCAAAGAACCTGACATGTTTAGAGTGAACTTTAGGAAGTATGCAGAATGAACACAGCGGGTTATAGAAATATTTAAGAAAGGGAAGGTCACTTTATCAGACTATAAGGAAAGAAATTGATAGTACAGTTGGCAGTGACAACAGATGTGATTTCCTTGACTTCTGTATACTTAGTAAACAATATTTTAAAGGTACCATTTGTATAATATACTTTTACCTTTTGTGATGATTATTTTACCTTCCTACAATACATGCCATTGGAGAAAAACTCTAAGCAAAGTATGATTTTTTTCTTGGTATGTCAAAACACAGAGTTACAGTACTCTCTTCATAAAATGTCAATTATCTTCCCTTTTGATCCTGGTATTACACTAATAACATTTTGAATATTCATAGACACTTATAGTATTTAATCAGGAGAAGAAATTAGAACTGCTCTCCCGCCAGTTCTTTTTGATAAAGAAAAAGATATCGTGGCTCAGAGACTGGAAGTGGCTTGCTTAAGGTTGCCCAGCGATTTCAGACTAAAACAGAAGCCACGTAATGGTAGAAAGTTATAGCACACAAAACAAAAACTGTGAGTGGAGGAAATGATGCATGGAAGGACAAGGTGATACATTCTGGGAGAAATGATTACCGCTGGTCTGGAGAGGTGGGTGGTGCCAGTACACACAGTCTTAGAGACCAAATTAGAGGCAGAGAGCATAATAAGAGACATCAGATATATAAAACTGTGTGGTGACATTATGTTGGCACTGTGAGAAAGTGAAGTTTCTCCTTTTGAGTGCTGAGAGTCTCTACTTGTCATATACCAAATTTGTCCTCCATTGTACACTTATTCTCCAGTGTACAACTCTCTTCTATGTAGTACAATACTTGCTGCCCTTGTCCTGATGAGTTTCTCCCTTTACATCTTTTCGTTGATTGTATTTATTCTCCAAGAAGACCGTTCTTCTTCCAAACTGCCTTTACATACATTTACAGCACATTTTAGTTTGTTTGCTTCTCTTCCTACCTTCACCTCTCCAGGCCTTCCCGTCTATTCCCATTCCTTAGTGGTCATTTGTCATTTCAGTACATTTATTAGGCTTATCCTGGTCTTTAAACTGGATAACACTTCAAATACCTTCATTAAATAAGCCTCTGAAATCCAAACTTTCCAACAGCTATCTTTCCTAACTAAGATAGGGAAAAACTGTCTTTGTATATTCATGTAGAATTTTTATATCTAACTTTCTTTGGACAGAAAGATATTTGCACTAATCATTTTCTTATTTTGAACTATGTTCCTAATGCTGACTTCAACTTCCATACCCTAGACTCCCAGAGTGCCTTGCCTTCAGTCAGAAAGGAGGTTGGCACTTACTGAACAAGTGCTGGGCAACACCTGCTGGCCTTGCATCCTTCTTCTCTCAATCCATTCTAGAGTCTGGACTGGCAAAAGGTGTGAGCTGATGATCCGTCTTCTTGAAGATCAAGAAACTGGTTTAGGAGCCAATTAGCTAGTTAGAACCAATAAATGAATGAGGTAGCTTTGTACAGCAGTAAACCATAATGGAGATCAGTGTGGAGATTTCCCAAAAAACTAGGATTAGAGGTTCCATTTGACCCTGCTATTCCCCTGCTGGGGATATACATGAAAGAATTACAAGATTCATATCACAGCAACATATGTGCGCCCATGTTTATAGCAGCTCAGTTCATGATAGCTAAATCTTGGAAACAACCCAAATGTCCATCAACTCTAGACTGGATGAAGAAGATGATATGTGCATGTATGTGTGTATGTAATGTTTTAATAAAATGGAGTACTACTCTGCCTTAATGATGAGATTGAGTCATTTATACTTAAATGGTTGTACCTTATGAACATACTCATGTGAAATAAATAGGTCACAGATGTGTAAATATCATATCTGTTCTCTGGTATGAGAAACTGAAGTTGTAAATGAGTTCTAGATTGCATGATAGATGTTGTGAAACTGTAAATATTCAGAGGGAAATGGGGTTTAGGGCTAAGTAATGAGGGGAAAGAAAAAAATTGATGGTAAAGAAAGGAAACAAAGAATGTGTACATAGGGGTGGGGTTGTAGGGTGGGTAGGGGAAGGGGAAAAATGAGAATCAAGTCATGTCATATACTGGTACAATGTACATGTCATATACTGGTCTCAATGTAGAGCATAATCATAAATATATATATATATATATATATATATATATATATATATATATATATATATATATACACCAACAAATAAAATAAATCAGACAAAAAGAAAAGTCTGCTTCTGAAAATTTCATGATAAAGTATGGCTGCAAATTGAGAAGAAAACTATTTGATTCCAACTATATCACACACCCCTGTGTAAGTGGAAAGATCAGTGAAGCCATAAGCTGAGGAAGCCAGGGCCTGAAAAGGAAGCCTTACAGAAAAGAAACAGAAGAGATGATGAAGAGTTTCCATGACAGAAGCATGAGATGAGGTGGAGATAGGCTCTCAGAAAACCTGAAAGGATTTTGGAGGAAGACCATTGTTGAGAATTACAGGCAACTTACTCAGACCAATGACTTACTTACTTGAATTTACAGATGTTTGCCCTGACCTGTGGGATCAACTAGTGGGGTTACTGTGGACATCTACCTCACCCTGCAGGATTTTAAACTGCAAGGATTACTGCACTAAGATTACTGGCCTTAATTAAGACTTACTGGGATTTAAAGATGTGTGCCCTGCCCAAGGAATCTCCAACTGCAGGGATTATTGTAGATGACCTCCCTGTTTTATGCATGCTAGCATTTCGAATGGGAAGGTTTGGAACCTCCCTATTTTATGCATGTTAGGATTATGTGTGTGTGAAGTCTTGATTCCAAATAAAATTGTGGGAGCTCCAGCCATTGGTCCTTTCTGTTTGTGTGGTATTTGCCCTTCTGCTGCTGCTACTCAGAGTAGCAAAAGTAGATATTGGGCTCAGCCTTTTTCTTAAGGTTCCAATTTTGTTGTTTGTTGTTTATTACCCTTTTGCATTGGGACTCATAGGGGACTGGAGTTTGTTACAGGCTTCTGGCTGCATCCTCTTCCTCTGTCTACCACAGGCCATGGTCATGCAGATGAGTACTAATTACCATAAATGCCACTATTATCTTATTTTTTCAGTAAAGAACAGGGCAGGTGACATATACATTGCATGTTTTTATTCTTTCTTTTGAGGATCAGTTTATTATTTTCATTTTTAGATGAGGAAGAAAGTGCTTAGGTAAGTTAAATACTTGGCAGGAGTTGTATAGCTACTCAGTGGTGATCTTGGGATTCACACTCTCCATAAGTGTTTCTTAGGAGCATCCCACACTACTGCTGACTGCTTGCAACTTACTTTCTTATAAGTTATATATTTCAGGTAAGAGTTGGCCATAGTAGAATAAAAGATGAATAACAGCTCAGGTTATTTACTTATTGCATAGAATTGCAGGAAGTGCATGGGCTTTGAAGTCAGGCACACCCAGATCCAGATTGACATTATCCTTTACTAGTTACATAACCTGTGAAATCACTTTTCCTTCCTGACCCTTGGTTTGCTTATAGCCCATAAAAATATTAAGATTTTGTCAGACAGTGTTGCAAGACACACATGAGTTTATGACTGTACCATTGATATTACACTGCCTAGTGCAGTATGCAGTAGATTCTCACGGAGTGAGTGCTATGTTTATTGTTGGCAGTTCCTACAGTTTTCCTTGATCTCCTCGGATCCAGGAGAAAAACCATGTGGAAGCTGCCAGTGTACAGCACCAACAGAGCCCATCAGCGCTGTCCCTTCTCAATTCATCTTGCTTTTTCTAACATGTCATTCTTCTCTTCCATATAGAAAAGAACATATGGGACTGCTTTGTTTTGACTCGTCCTGCTAGAAAGCAAATCATATCTACTTTTCCTGCAAAAGGAAGGAGGTAATAGTAACCTAGATCCCTTCTCTTTGGCAAGTAGCCATGTTATGTGTTTATCAACATTTAAGACTTTTTTTTTCTTAAAGCACCTGATTCTATGGCTAGAAAGTGTTTTTTTCACTTGAAAGGACCTCAAAGAGGCATTTCAGTATAAAATGCACTGAGTTTTTTTTTTACTATGCATTGTCATGAGACCATATGGCTTTAAATGATTTAGTTTTTCATGAAAAATGGTTTTAAATCAAGAATGAAATCTGCTAAAAAGAATTTGCATACTTGATGAAAAATAAAGGCAATAAAATGTTTAATCTGGCTGTGAAAAGTGTACTGGGATTTCATAAGCTGCCTTTATATAATAAGGAAATGCATTTTCATTATGACTGTTGCATTACCACTGTTATGGAAAGTTGGCCGCTTTTGATGGTGTTACAGAAAACTGGAGCATAAATAGTGTTCACTGTAAGACTCACACAAATCTGGCATGTATGGAAAACTGGTACAAGAAAACCTGCCAGGGACTATGTAATAGGGAGCTCACAGGGAAAACAGACTGAAGGAAGAAATGGTACGGTGGACCTGCATGTTAGGAGAGTCTGGTCATAGCCCTGTGTAGTTCATCAATAGAAACTAGGAAGATTTAACTGCGAGTAAATATGTGAAGAACAGTTTGGAAAGAGTTTGTTGAATCAGAATTAATTTGGCCTAAACCAGCTTCTGTACTAGGGTAACAAGTTTGGCTCAAAGCATTCTCTGTACATAGTGAACTACACCGTAGGGTTGAGGTGTGAACAAAGCATACCCTAGATTAAGAGTATGTCCTTGTAACTTAGAAACCATGCCAATAATAGCAGTTGAGCTTCAGCCAATTACAAGTTCCCAGCTGATTAGACTACAACCCCATAAGATAAAGGCTGCCCTCAGCCAATCAAACTGTTTCAGTGTGTCGCTGTCACTTTCTCTTCTGCGGTTAGAATTGTAGCTGTACAGAGTGGTATCAGTACTTTCTGAGCCTTCTTTTGTCTGGAATTCACCCTGATTTTAGAAAGAAACTTTGCCCTAAGTGAGCTTTTTGATAATGAACTGGTATCAGTTTTTCTTATTAAGAAAATTCACCTTATTGAGGTGCTTGAGGTTCCTAAGGAATTGATGTGATAGAGAAAAATTACCATGATAACTGTAGTTTACCACAGGATGGTATCATAAGTTACATATTGAATTTTTTCCTACTTAAATAACCTAATAAATCATAATGTAAAAAAGCGATCCCTAGTTGTACATTTTCTTTCATGGGTGTACTGTAGCTCAAAACACATTTGAAGTTTACTGTGCCACCACTTTGCATTGGTATTGAGACATAACAAGGAAAAAATAATATACAAGGTAAAAGTACAAAGAACATAGCTACATTAATTGTTCCAACTTCTAATTAAGTTGTCAAAAAAGGCCTATTGTTTAAACTACTGCATCAGTTGGAGAGTAGTTAGTTCTTGCAATGAGGTTGATTTTGTAACATTTAAGAATCTGTCCAATAAGTACAACCATGAATGTGCTAATTCTACCTCTGCAATATACCTCCAATAGAATTTTCCTATTTTAACTACCATCAGGTAGATTCCAAATATGTGAAACGTCCACACACAATCTCACAGAGCCAGAGGGAAGATATATTGAGTCGGCCACATGGTCCACATTTAAAAGAAATTATCAGAATACTGTATCCTTTTGCTGGAATCTTGTCAAAGTTTAATTGAACTAAAAGGTTACAACAGAACTTCAAGTCTATCAAAGACAAGAAAGATCTGATAACATCACAGTTATGAGAAAGGTTAAGAGACTAGATGTAAGGAGGTATTTAGGACAGGATCATGAAACAGACAAAAGGAGTCACGGAAGAACTAGTGAATTTTTGATGAACTGTGAAATTTAATAGTAATGCAACAACGTTGGCATAATTTTTGTGCTTTTTTTTTTTTTGAAATTCTGTGTGGAGGATTGAACCCAGGCCCTTCACCTTGAGCTACATCCTGAAAAATTAATTTTAATTTTGAGACCAGGTCTTGCTAAGTAACAATCACTTAGACTTGGCTGGAACTTGCAAACCTCATGCCCCAACCTCCCAGGCTGCTGAATTATACCATAAGTCACGTAAAATGTTGATCTGAAGAAAAACTAGATGAGGAATATATGAGAATACTTTACACTATCTTGCAACTAGTCTGCAAATCTCAACTTATTCCATAGTTTGAATAGTATTAAACCCCAAATCAAACCAAAATGAAAGCTCTTACATGAGGTCTGAGATGAATGAATTCTACATTAACTTAGGTCAAAGTGCAGAAGCACTTTTTTCTTTTGTTATCCAATGTTAGAGTCACACAAAAGATTTTTGATGTATTCTCCTTCCTCCCTACTTTTTGTGATTTGCCTTTCTATTCTTGACTCACTCCTGATGTCTTCTGAAATATTAAAAAATAAAACGTATTTTTTGTGGGTTTTGGTGGAGAATCTAAAAAAAAAATCTCCTCATAAATGTTAATACATTCATATAGTAATCAGTTACTGGGAGGCTACTGTGTCTTTAGCAAACTGTGAGCACTAGGGATACAAAATCCTTGCCCTCAGGAGAGATGGGCTATAGTTGGATAGACCAATTACACAGTTCATAGAAAGAGGTGGAAAGGACAAGAGTCCAGAGAAGAGGAAGAGATACCCCTACACTCTGAAGGGACCTTGCTACATCTCTGGCAAAAAACTGTAAGCTTAATCATCATTGCTTTTTTCCCCTTCAGTCTTTATAATTAGTACCTTCAATATGAGCACAAAGCCTCTTCATTGGTTCGTAATGGATTTGGACTTTTAGGAAAAAAAATTGGTTAAGAACATGGGTTTTAGAATCACCTTTTTTAAAGTTTCTTTTATCTTTATTGGTACATTGTATATACACATCATAGTCACACTCAGTATTGGGAATTTGTACCGGTATATGAATGATTTAATTTCATTTTTTCCCATTCCCCTACCAACACCACAACCTCCCAACCCTAAGTACATAAGCTTTGTATCCCTTTTATATCACCATCACATTTTTCTTTACCCCTCATTACTCACCACTCCACTGCATTTCCCTTTGAATATTTTCTATTTCACAATATCCATCATACATCCTAGAACTCATTAACATCTTCAGTTTCTCAATCCAGAGAACATATATTTACACATCTGTGACCTATTTAATTTCACTTTTGAGTATGTCCTGAAGGTACATCCATTTGAGTATAAATGACTCAAACTTATCATTCTTTAAGGCAGAGTAATACTCCGTTTTATAGAAAAACCACATCTTCTTTATCCAGTCTCCAGTTGATGGGCTTTTGGGTTGTTTCCAAGATTTAGCTATCACAAACTCAGCTGCTATGAACATGGGTGCACATATGTGCAATTCAAAATGGGCATCTTAAATGAACAGATCTTTTCAGAGGAAGAAGTTAAAGCTTCCAAGAAGCATATGAAGAAATGCTCAACATTGCTGGTCATTCAAGAGATGCAGCTGAAACAACACCAAGATTTCATCTCAGTCCCCAAAGAATGGCTGTCTCCAAATTAGCCAGCAACAAATGCTGGTGAGGCTGTGGAGAAAAAGGAACTCTTCTCCACTGTTGGTGGGAATGTAGACTAGTACAACATGGAAGTCAGTGTGAAGATTCCTAAAAAAACTAAGACTAGAGGTCCCATTTGACCCTGCTATTGCCTTGCTAGAAATATACACAAAAGTATTAGAACCACCTTTTACATTTTCATAATTCTCCCTCCTACCATATTTGCATCCTTGAATGAGGTAGACTCTTTTCTCTTATATATAAAATTTCTTTTAGGCTGGAGATTTAGCTCAGTGGTTCCAGTGCCTGCTTCGCAAGTGCGAGGTCCTGAGTTCAATCCTGGTAACTACATACAATGCTGGGCGTGGTGACTCACACCCACCAGCCATCAATACCACATACCACAGTGCCAGGCATGGTGGCTCATGCCTGTAATCCCAGCACTCAGGAGGCAGAGGCAGGAGGATTGCTGAGCTCCAGACTTGCCTGGGCTATATGGTGAGTTAAGGGCCAGCCTGAACTACAAAGCGAGACCCTGTCTCAAATAAAAATTTTTTCTTTTTACTACTATAACAAAATGCTTGATAGGGTAATTGATAAGAACAGACATTTATTATAGTTCTGGAGAGTGGAAAAGCTAAGAGCAGGGCTACAACAACTTGTGACCCTGGTAAGGGCTTGGTCTGCACTTTCAAGTTGGTGGTTTGAGTACTGGGTCCCACAGAGCAGTGGAATGTGCTTCACACGGCAGAAGCACAGAGCAGCAGAGAAAGCTGACTTAGGGTAGCCCTGATGGCCTAACTACCTCCTAATAGCCTCATCCGCCATTACCACGACAGCGCCAACTGAAGACCAACTTGAGCCTGGGCAGCGTTTGGTGTGGAGGAAGCACAGAAACTCTAGCATTCTGTTGTGAAGTATCTCACACGGTTATGAGAGCAATCGCCAAGCCAGTTTCCCTGGGCTTACATCCCACTTTGTCTTTGTTGACAAGCAAGCTTCTCAGTTTCATCGCTAAATAAGGGTCTCCACCTTGTTACAACAAGGATGAGTAGATTGTGAGGCCAGTGCCTGGTGGTGAGGGACAATCTGCAGGAGCGACTGAGCAGAGCGAGTACTCATCAGCTCTGAGCTCCTGCTACTGTGCCTGGGATCGCAGTCTAACACCTCTGGCCCTGTTCTGGAATGAAATGAAGACTGAACCTTGTGGTCAGCCCCAGGCCTCACACAGAGCTCACAGGAAAGCAGGCTTCTGTCTCAGGTGTGCCAGTAGAAGTCATCAATCAAAGAGATTAGTTATTACCTCTGAGCCCTGGTACTGTGGACTCTTCTTCAAAAGAAGAAAGAATTTATCCAAAGAAAGATAGAGCAATTTCTCACAACTCTCAACACCTTCATTTTAACTTTAAGAGAGCCTTCTTGACTTTGGGAAAGAAGTTTGACTGCTTCTGCCACAGTTTATTGTGAGTATGATGTTGTATGAGTTGTCATAAGGAGAGGAAGGGGTTCAATATTATAGTTATGACACCAGGTCACAAATGCCTCACATTTCCATATGTATAAAGGTCAAATTTATTTACAGTTAGAATTTAATTAGTTTAAAATCAAAATGAGATGTTTTCCCCATTATATTCACAGATAACTACCAGTGAAAGAAGCCCTTTCCATTCAATTCATGTATTTTTATTTAGTGCCTCGCATACAAGATAATTATCGCCTGGGCTATTGAGATGTACTGGACCATATAAAAATAATTCTTCAAAGATACACTCTACAAACCATTGAGCAACATGAACAAGACTCTTGTCACAAACACAGACTGACAGGTCATTCTTTGGCATTTTCACACAATATTGAAAATCAGCCTGAACTGGCAGGTGCAAAGTTCCTAGATTCACACTTGGCAGAATAATTCAGTGCTGATACTCTGTGACTGATAACAGGCAAAAGGTGTGCAAGAGACAAGCACCACGGGACTGAATGCAGCTTCACTAAAGGGCAGATAGAATACAAATATTTTAATAAAGTTTCTCCACAGTTTAATGCCCATGAAATTCCAGTTAACATAATACAAGTATCTTGGAAACATTACAAAATAAACTCTGTGAAACTTTCCTAATAGATGATAATGCCATCCAAGACATGACATCCTCAGACTTCTATGACTTTAGGCAGCAAGCATTTCCAAAGACAAAAGCTTGCCTTTTGATCTTTGTGTTCATGCTTGTTTCTTTGTGTCTTTGCTATGTCTACCTAACAGGAAAGCTCCATCAACCTTCCCTTGCTTACCTCTGCTGTCCAGTAACAACTCCATCAGTGATGAACTTTAGCCTTCCCTCTCATTTCCAACAGGAAGACAGATTAATATAGAAGACAGGAACCATATAGAAATTCTATGTGGTAGAAAGAAATTTCCGTAAGCAAGCCCCTTTCCCTTGCACTGTTCCAGTCAGGCCTGGCCTAATCATATCAAGGGCAGAAAGGTTAGCCAACTACTTTCAAGTCCACCTGTGTTCACAGGGGTTTTACTCCATTGCGTTTCCAAAGTGTGCCTTAGGACAGTGCTTCTCAAACTGTAATTTTAATACACATTGCCTGGGTTCTTGTTGGAGTGTGGACTCTCACTTGCTAGGCCTGAGTTTCTGCATCTTCATTTAGTTCCTCTGTGATGCTGGGGCAGCTGGTCTAAGCACCACACTTTGAGCATCACTGAAGATAATAGAGAAGATACTGCCTGTATTGTACCAAGGCTTATTATCATTACTATTATTTTGCATTACACCTGTATTCTCAATGTATTTTATTATTATTGTTATCATTACTATTTTAATCTTAGAAGGAATAGACTAAACCTTTTCTTTTGGGCAATAAGGCAAATTATGACAAATGGTAATATTTTTATGATCTTTTTAGAGAAAAAGTACAAAGTATAGAACAGGAAACAACAAATTCTCTGTGCAACCTAGCCCAAGTCAGATATATCAGCACTGGACTTTTACTTCCTTTTGATCTGCTTCTGGTTACATGAAAACTGTCCTCTGCCACTATTGATAGATCCCATGAAGAATGACACATTAATATTTACATTTAGGGAAATGTGTGATTTTTCTTTTGCAAAAAGTTAAGGCATGAATGGTTAGCATTACTTTTGCATTATTTTATCCACCAAATTATTTAAGAAATAATTCAAGAAACAAATCTTTCAAATTAAGGCATTCCTTTGGAAGGGATAAGCATGTCACTACTAATGCATTAATATTAGGTGGACTTTCTAGGTTGCCTAACAGTGCTTGACAGACACCATCTGGCTCCTGTGTCCAGTAGTGTCTCCAGGATAAGAGATTCATCAGGATCTTGGAAAAGAAGCTGTGGGCCCCTCGTATATCCCAGGGTTAGTTGGGGTCCCTAGGGGTCCACCGTTATCACTCCTGCACACAATATACTTTTGGCAATCACTTGCTCAAACTCTTATTTGTTTGTGTTTGCTAATGTATTCAGTTGAATCTGGCAAACATTTATTGAGCATTATTATCAGGCTCTGTGGGATGTAAAGATAAATATGCCTTGATTTTTATATTTGCAGAGCTGATAATCATGTAGATTGTGTTACAAATGCTATTATGTTGGAATGTGTGCTCTTTTGGGTTGTTTTGTTTTGTTCTGTTCACCAACTAGGGCATAAACTCCTTGAAAGCAAAGGTCTTTTCATTCTTTTTTCTTTTCAGACAGGGTCTCACTTTGTAGTTCAGGCTGGCCCTGAGCTCACTATGTAGCCCAGGGAAGCCTGAAACTCACAGCAATCCTCCTGCCTCTGCCTCCCTAGTGCTGGGATTACAGGCATGAGCCACCATGCCCGGCACTGTGGCATGTGGTACTGATTGCCAGTGGGGGTGAGTCACCATGCCTGGATTTGTTATATGTGGTTACTGGGGATCGAACTCAGGACCTTGCACTTGCTAGGCAGACACCAAAACCACTGAGCTAAATCCCTGGCCCAAAAGGTCTTTTCCTAATTATCTTTGTGTTCCATATCTGTGGAGTTTCTGGGCAGGGAATAAGAGTGTCACCCCAAGATGGAAGAACAAATATAGCACAGGCACTCTCCCTGGTGACCAGAATCACACTAGAATTTCAACAGGGGAGTATGGCATCCAGGGACAGGGAACAGAAAGGGAAAGACTTATAGAAGAGCACCCTCTTTTCTAAAGCCCAGCAAAACATACCTTCCATTGTCTTTTACATTAAAAAATGTGACCTGGCTGGGCATGGTGGTTCATGCCTGTAATCTCAGCAGTAGGGAGGCAGAGGCAGGAGGATTGCTGAGTCTGAGGCTTTCCTGGGCTACATAGTGAGCTCAGGGTCAGCCTGAACTACAAAGTGAGAGTGTCTTTAAAAAAGAAATGTGGCTCTGATGCTTAAGGTCTTTTGTTTTGTTTTCTGGAGTATTTGTTTTATGAGAATATAACCACCAGCAATTGACAACAACAACCCTTACCATAACCAGGCATGGCTCAAAGAACCATGAGTATTCATTCAGTTAATCCAGATAAAAAGGTTATGCAGTAAGTCCCTGTTTAAAGCTGAGCAAACCGAGGCCATAGAGATTAAATAATCTGCTCACAGCAGCACTTTTTCCTGGAGAAGAGTATAGTAATGACTCAGACGTCATTTATTAATGCAAAGAAAGAGAAAAGGAAATGTTAAGCTCCTTGTATTTCAACGCGTGCGAACATCTCTGCACACTATCCCTCTGGGTCTTTCTTGTTGGAATCCATACTTAACCCTCTGACCTAATTCTACTTTCAACATACACTGCACTCTCCAAAAGAGGGAGTAGTGTCCAAGCAGTGGGGACAGGCCCTGTAGCTCTATTTGCTGGGCAAAGTTGAATGAATCCCCATTGTCTGTCTAAATGGACGCAGGTCCACGAACAGAACAGTGACTCCTCCAAGCTTACACAGTCCCAAGACTGGCCGCCGAAGGCTTCACGTTGTGTTCTTTTCACTTTTGAAGCCCACTTTCCAACTTATGTCATGTTGTACAGTGTCCACCAATTGATGGGAAGATTTATTCCCTGAATGGAGTCAGCCAACAGGTACAGAATGCAAAATATGTGCACAGGACATTACAGCATGAACTGGAGGATGCTCTGTCTCACTGAAGGAGGCAAAATGTACAGTCAGTAAGTAGTCTTTTTTTAACAACTCAGATTCTAGTAACAAGAGTTTTGAAAATGCTCCTTCTCAAGTACCTCAGGCTGCATATTTATTTGAATGTCATAGAATGATTTTATGTTTAAGTATTTAAAAATTGTAATAGAATCATTCACATGGAAGGGATAGGATGATTATTTTAAGAACTAAATGAAAAGTTTACCAGGAAGCCAAAGACTTCTTTATATTTAAGAAATTGTTGACAAAAATAAAGTATAATGCTGATGTGTTGATGGCTCTGGTTGCTTCCTCTGTTCATGGAAACCATTATTTTGTATCTGAAAATAATATTCCTAATAAGGACATTACAAAAACAATACCAGGATTTCTATTAATGGCTTAGGAATAATTTTAAATAGAAGTCAGCACAGTATTGCATTGTTAAACTTCATTCAAAATTATAGGAAATATGTTATTAGGTGTGCTTAAAGTCTAAACTGAGGAATTCTTCTCTGGAAGACATTTCCTGATTAGATCTGTATTGTTTTCCTATGTCACCATGAAGACAATGCAAATGCTGATTAGAGCAATTAAAACTTTCCTTTGTTTGCCGAAAGAGATGTACTGAGATATGGCTTTTTGTTTGTAGACATCTTAATAAGCACTAGCAGACTGAAATGAAATCTGTCATCAGTTATATTTTTCTCTTAGACAAACTCTCTACTTCACATACATATTAAGCAAGATTTGTTACCAAAGCGTCCTTATATTTCTATTTGTTGTTGTAAAATGGTAAATGTAGAAATAACACTAGATCTATCAATTTGATAATATAATGCAATACATCTGGCAGCTGAACAGGGAAGAATGTAATGACATATTTGGCATGGCAAATGGTTTTTAATGTGGGTTTTTTTCTTTCTTTCTCTCTCTCACTTTCAAAGCACAATTGTGTCATTTGTTGTAGACTAATGTCAAGGGATGTAAAGTATTTTTGGGGATTTGAATTTGTCTTTTGTAAGATGTAAATTGAATGCCAGGTAAATACAATAGCTTTATTGCTTGTTAATTTTTTTACAAATAATTTTAATAGGGAAGCTTCTTGAAGGGAAGCATGTATGTTTTTAACTATAAATTGCTAACGTATTTTATGGACTTGGCTTTTCCTATATATTCATACTTAAAATTTTCCATGAAACTCTGTTGTAGAACATTGTAAAATGTAAGAATGCTCCAAAATCAGTGGGATAACAATTGTAAAGACAGAATATTGGAAACTGTATTTGCTTTACTAGCAATAGAACTTCCAGTTCAATGAAATAGATTATTCATGTCACAAAGGGACATCCTCAGTTCATTAATTCATCCTTACTTTCACGAGTTTTTCTGAATAACAGGCACTGGACTTATTCCTAGGAATGTAAGTGTGAATGGACCATGAGAAGCTCAGATTTGCAAAGGAGACAGATACATATAATCAATTAGGTATTAGAATAGAAATGACTACAGTGTGTGACTATGATGTGTACACCAAAACATATCAAGACGAGACTTGGGAAAATGTCTCCCATTTTATTTCTATTTTTTAAAAGAAAAGGTAATGGATATGAAGAAGTAACATAAACACATGAGCTCTAATGATCTTAATGGTAAATTGTGTTACTCTGAAAATGTAGGGTTGCATGAATGAGAATTGGTTTGAGTTCTGGACGGGAAAGAAAAGGAGGTTTTATGTGTTATAAATGTCTGATTGGGAAAAATACAGGTTACAAATTTATCAACTGAACACAGGTTTTTATATATGTTTGTGGTTGTAGTGGTGGTTTTGTGTGTGTATGTGTGCATGTAGGTGTAGGATTAAAAACTATGAAAGAATATTGGTATGAATACTTTAGTAGCTCCTTTTGAAGGATGTGTTTTCTTTTTATGTTTTCCGAGAATTTTACAAAGAACTTGCCCTATAAGTTTTAGAGATTATTTATATTTTAGAAGTATTTCTATGATGTCATCTTTGAATAGCTTTCTGAAAATAGTTAATACAAGCATTTTTAACTAATTCTATTATTATATGAGCAAGTGATATGACTTTAATCTGAAATTGTGGAGATTTTTTAGCTTATTTAATCTTAGTAACAAATGTTTTAAATATATTCTTAATGTTGATGCTTTGAAGAATTTTGATTGTTGAGTTTTGGCAAGACCCATAGGTTTCTAGACAGATTTAGAATATTTAAAGTTTAACTGCTTAGCCTTGCTAGACAAATAATAAAGATATTCAGAATTTAAGTGTATTATTTTTCCTTAATTTGATCATAGACCTAATTTGATAAAGAGGTCAGTACTTGGCACATTTGAGCAAATATCAAAATGGTATTAGATATTTATAGAACTAAATTAGATGTTAAACAAATTGAAATTATAATTTAGTAAAAGAAAAGACAAGATATTTATAGCTTGTTGAGTTCAATAGGACTTTTACTTTTTACTGGAGAGTAATTTTTAAAATAATTAATTATTTTAAAAAGTAATTTAAAAATAAGCACTTGAAATACCTAACAAAATATTTATTTTTACTGCAATTATGGAGATTGTAAATTAACCTTGTGACACTTGTAGTTATATGATTCTCAGTTTTCTTTGCCATAGGAAATAGTTGATCGAATGTCATTGAAGTACAATAGAGTCAGTGAACACTGGACTTGATTTATTTTAGGGCAATGTAAAAGTCTAGAGATTCAATCATTCAAAGAAAGTTTGTGAACTTCCCATACTTTCCGAGGGATCTTTCCATAGTCTGAAAAATTACAATGCTGAGGAGGATGACTATCATCAACTTATTGTCTATGGAAAGGACTGAACTCACATTGTATGAACACTGATTTTGAGCAACTTCAACTCTATCTGCTTTCACTTTTACCTGGAGGACAATTGTTAGTCAGCTGTCTCACTGAGTGACCAGTAGTATTCCCGGGGACAGATATATTGGACGTACTATGAAACTGTGTGCTGTTTGAATTTACAAAGATCTAAAGATATTTCATTGTTAACTTAGACAACAGATGATATAGTAGGCGGTTATTTGGGATCCTAAACTCTGAGTAAGATGTAGCTCCATACATAGCATAATCTTTTTAAAGTCCTGAGTTATCCTGATGGATGCAAATTTTATTTCACCTAGCAAATCATTTGCTTTTCAGTGTACACTATTTGTGACTTTCTAAAGTACTGATGATAAGCAGGAAGACATGGATGTAACATTAAGAAGAATAAAGGAACAATAAGCTCTACCTCAGAAAAAAGAAGTATTTGCTTTAGGACAGAGAAAGGAAACTAAGGAATCTAAACTGAATCTTTTAACAGGGAAAGAAGCTGACTATTCTCAGAAAGGGCTTGAGTTGGTGGGGAGTGCCTTTGTTGAGAGAGTTTGAAAACTATCTTTCAGCACATCTGGAAGGTTAGATGGGGGTTGCTCAAAGCTTTGTTTAATCTCAAGTGTTGAAGTTACTTTGCATTGCTGGGGTTTAGGAGTCAGCAATCAATGTTGGTAAGTCTTACAACTAGGAAGTTATTAATGTTTTTAGGGCCAGACTAAGAAAAGCAAAAAGAACATATTCATGAAGTAAAATAAAATAGTGCATAAACTTTTTCTTTCTCTTTCTTTTCTTTTCTTTTCTTTTCTTTTCTTTTCTTTTCTTTCTTTTCTTTTCTTTTCTTTTCTTTTCTTTTCTTTCTTTCTTTCTCTTTCCTTCTTTCTTTCTTTCTTTCCTTCTTTCTTTCCTTCTTTCTTTCTTTCTTTCTTTCTTTCTTTCTTTCTTTCTTTCTTTCTTTCTTTCTTTCTTTCTTTCTTTCTTTCTTTCTTTCTTTCTTTCTTTCTTTCTTTCTTTCTTTCTTTCTTTCTTTCTTTCTTTCTTTCTTTCTTTCTTTCTTTCTTTCTTTCTCTTTGGGTGGGAGAACCTAAAGTATTACTTAGGAACAAGAGATCATATGTGTAGGAGTCTGTTATTACTTCATTTCTATAAATATTGTATTATTGGTGCAAATAGTTATAAAGAATCACAGGGTTGTGCTCAGCCTCAGTGGAACAATATCTTTTGATACCTTCCGTATTTGAGCCAGAAATCGTCCTACACCAGGAGTTTTCAGAAGCGATCTTGGGTGGTGGGTGTGGCTCCTATACCTGACACAGGCAACAGACTTCATATGGGTATAAAGAAATATGAGAGCATTGATTAAGAAGCAGTTGATCATTGTTGTAAATGATGGAAGCAAGATCAGCTAGGCTTTCAGAGTATTTGAGGCAGAGTCTACCAAAACTACGGTGATCTCTCATGGAATTTATTCCTATGCTTTGTAAACGAGCCACTTGCTACTTGATTTATCTTGAAACTGAGCTCCTTGTTCCTGTAATATCTTTGAACTCCGTTAACAGACTAATGGCATACTTCCCACCCCAGATATCTGTCCTCTGGGCTGTGAGTGTCAAACAAGCACAAACCAATAGCAGTCCTGGCACCCACCCTTCATTTCTGACTGTTCTGCTTTGCTGTCAGTTTGTCCGACTGGATGGCTGCTTGCAAATTAGTTCTTACACTTATCTCTCCATCTCTCCTTCCAGCTCCCAACTGCAGATTCTAAGAAAGTGTCCAGAGTCATTTCTAGTGTTAGCATGATGTTTATTATTATTAATTGTAATCACAGTGCAGAACCCCTCACTGGGAGCAATGACTTTTGAGAGTGAAAAATTGAACTTTACTATAGCGCAAGTTTTCTGAGTCTAACAATCATAATAACCTTTTAAAAAGTTTTATAATCGTATACTTTTCCCCACACCTGACTATTATAGGCAGAAATTTTACATAATTTAAAAATTCCCTTGATTCAATATTCACTTTCTTTTGTATGAAGTCTGAGAGAGCGTAGAAAGTAACAGGAAACAAAAAAAGCAAACCAATCTATATTTGATGCGTTACTTAGGTACCTCTCACCAGTTGCTTTTTTTCACTTTTCCTAGTTATTTTTTGATTCAATTATGAATATTAATTGAATCAATTGTTCACGAAAGACAGATAATTTTATAATAAAGTTATTTCTTACATAGCAATTAGACTATGATTCAAACTCCAATTGGCTAAGAAATTAAGACAGAATAATTCTATTTTATATGATAGCTGGTATAATCATTTAATAGAGATAATCTGAAGGGCCAAGATTTGAAGAAAACGGTTGAAAATTATATTCAAATGAATCTTCAGTTTGTGTTGTTAGTAACAATGTTTCTCCCTTGGACCAGGTCTCTCAGTAAGAATCACTGCAAGGGCTGTCCCTAACTGAGGAAGATCTATTTCAGAATCTGAACAATTGTCTCTCCTAAGGAAAAAAAGAGAAAAGCTAAGCCATCTCTGCCCGGAACTGAAGTGTAGGCCACAAGCCCGGGGTTGGGCGGTGTCAGCCTCAGACCTCAAGGCTCTAGCCAGACGTTACTTTCACTGTTTCCCACTCTGCATTTTTCAGCTTCATCAGCTCAGCAAGTTGTATTTAGATCCTTTTTGGAAACTTATCCTCCAAAATCTGGCCAGACCCTCAGTAGCCAAACATCTTCACGCATCCAGGGCAGTGAAAAGCCACACGAGTGATTTGTGCTCTGACATATCTTGCTGATGGTTCAACTTTATTCTGCTCTTTTGAGCAACAACTTTCAAGAATTTTATTCGAGGCCCCGAAAAATGCGGTGAGGAGTGAAATTCTCTAGTTCTGCCTCCATTCGTCCTTTGCTACCCTGCCTCTCACTTACTGAGCCTCATTTCCCAGGCCTAAACTTTGTCTTCTGGGAAGCGTTGCCCTTTCACATGACTCCAGTCTGTCAGGTTTGAAACAGGCCTCTGGGATTCTTAGCAATAGCTGCCAAAACTCATCTGTGTCATTCTGGAAAACCCGGATGTACCTAGAAAAACGAAGTTTCTAGAATAGTTGGCCAAATTGCAACTGTCCCTAAGTAAGTGTCCCTATTTAAGTCTCCTGAGGATTCTGTCTTAACTAAGGCAACGATGCATGGTGTTAGAAAATCGTTCTGAAGAGAGCAAAGTTGCCTTTGGTTGTCTTTTTACCTAAAGAAAGATAAAACACCTGTGTGCCAGAGTGCTGGGCTACACCCCAGTTCAGGCGGTGCTAGATTAACTAGAGCAGGGAGAGCCCTTGATAGTAGTCTCCAGTTTCAGCTGCTCTGGGGCTGGGGAGTTTTGCCTTCAGTAACAGACTTGGTGTCTTTTCTCTTACTCATCCTTTGTCGGGGACCGGGAACCAGAACAGTTGAGGGGCTTTTGCTCATATATTTAGCAATGTCTCCATTTGGAAGGAGGCAGATCTTGCTATGAATGGTGAGATAAATTTTGACTCTTCTTTGGTTCCTTCATCAAAAGTGAAATTCTCTTCCTTGTTAAAGTAGTTATCTTAATTTTAGGGCAAGTTTTTAAAGATTTTTGCAATTTCAACACTGTAAGATTGTGCATTGCCACAAAGGGCACCCGCCTAGAAAAGCAAATCCAAATTCAGGTCAGTACTGTTTCCTCGTTGGAAAGTTGGCATATGGATCAAAGTTGGCTCCCTGGGTCATTCTGAGGGATAAGAGAAATAACATACATGACAACATCCCACATAATGTTCAGTGCACAGTGACAGAAAAAGTGTAACTGAATTGCTTTTTCTTTAGCCCGTCAACTTCTGAAAGGGAGAAATGTATTTCTTTCAGTGACAGGTGTACTATGCACAAAATGTGCTAAAATTTTTTAAGACCCTGGAAGACTGAGGAGACTACATTTATTTAACATACTACATACTCAAGGGCAAAAAAGTAAGGAGTTAGTTTCAGCAAAATTTCCTGTAAATAATCTAGAATTCTTTTGTTCCAAGTGTGGGGAAGAATTCCCACTATTATTATCCTTTTCTTTACTTTTCATTTTCTTTTTTCTTCCCGAGGGTAAGTGATTCAACTAAAGGACTCATATAAGTTAAAAATGCACTGACTCAGAAGTATTGTGACAACATTTCTACTGTATGACTAGATACTTGCCAGGGAATCCCTACACCCCAAGGATACTTCTTGATAAAGGAATAAACCTGAGAATGTGTGTATACAAACAATTATTCTAAATCAATACATCTATGCCAGGTAGGAATCTAGACTCTGTGCTGAGTCAGATACCTTGAGGAATAAAGGAAAAAGGAAAACAAAAATGCCAAGACTATGATACTTGTAAAATAAATATCACTTGTACAATACTTGTATAATGAAATAAATATTATGATTCTTATAAAATAAATATTGAAAATATTTTCAGATAGCTTAGAATAGGATAACAGGAATTCCATCTAGGTCTATTTTTTCATCTTCTTTCATTGTAATTATTGGTTAATATAAAGTGTGGTATAACCAATTAATGTGGATATAACTATGTGTATGTGAATATAACTTGTATATAGAAAATGAAACTATTTTGACTGGGTCTCTGCTGTAATATAGGCTTACCCTTCCCAAAAAGGGGAAATTAAATGTTCAAAAATGTATAGGAATAGAGAGTATGTATGAAGACTGCAGCTTATGCTTCTATTCCAAAGCATGTCCTCTGTTTCTGCACCTGGTGATAAAGTTGTACAGTCTATGTGAGGAATTTCATGAAGCTTTTCCATAGTCAAGATTTTTATCATCTCATTTTAATGCTTGTGAATTTATTCAATGTTATCAATCAGGTAACAGGAATATTTGCGGCTAAATCTGGCCCTAGCCCTCTACTAGGTAAAACACCAACACCATTAGGAGTTTCTAGCATAAATTTTCTCTGAGATTTTTGTTTGGTTCAGCCTTAGCAACTAATCTCAGGGAGTGAGAACCATCATGGAAGATCACTACTGTAACTCAGCCTCCAAAAAATGCTGCGATAAAATCGTAACTCTAATCGGCTAAGAAATTTAGTCTCTCACACGAAAGTACAGCAGGGACTTTGCGTGCATGTATCATAGCGAAAGAGGGAAGAGACCTGTCTTGGCTGGGATCTCCATCCTGCAATAGGTGACCAACAAGAGACCTCACCCAGCTGTTGTTATTCTTTTGATTTCCTAATTCATTTTCTGGCAGTAACTACAGTGGGCCGCTTTTGTTTGTCTTAGGTAGGGTT
Organism: Thryonomys swinderianus; assembly: GCA_004025085.1. Taxonomy (NCBI): domain Eukaryota; kingdom Metazoa; phylum Chordata; class Mammalia; order Rodentia; family Thryonomyidae; genus Thryonomys; species Thryonomys swinderianus. The sequence goes on along the minus strand of PVIC010007094.1, from coordinate 4,080 downwards.
ATTATAACTGGCTTCTTTTCCATGAGGGAGAAATAATTCTCTTATAGACCGTGCAAGACCATTGGCTTTGGTCCCATCTTTCTTTCTCTGTCTCTCTCCTTGAGAAACAAGTCTAGGCCTGGTAAAAGTTCACCTGCAAATGAAGCAAATATGTCAGGTTCCCACTGGGTGAGACCAGACACAATTTCCAATGAAGGTAAATATTCTAAATGCTTGTTACCTTAGTAATTGAAGAAAGTCATGTATATGTATATGTATATGTATATGTATATGTATCTATCTATAGATATAATGGAGAGAGAGAGAGACAGAACTTCTTAAGGGTTTCTAGAAATCTTACCTCCAGATTGTGAATCAGAGAATTAGGATGACAATCTGATGTCAAATTTACATGCTACATCTCAGTAATATAAAGCCTTGTAATAATGTATAACAAATCAACAGCTCCTAAATCTGCTACCGAGAAAGGAATTTCACATTTGCTGAACCCCTGTTATTATAGGCTTGAGCAGCTTCTCATATAGAAGCAAGATCTGCATGATTATGCAGCCAAGCATGAGTTAAGTTGGGCTGAATGCTGTTCCCTGGAAGCCTAATTGACAATTTCGTTGCCCTTCTCCCTACTATTTAAGAAGAGTTGTGAGGTCAATGGCAATGATACTTCTCCAAGTCATAAATGCCATCCAGCAGGACTTTTTTTTTTAACCTGTTCTTTTAGAAGACTCCAGTGTCAAATATTTAAAAATAAAATGTTTTACAGGAGAGAAGGAATCTGACAACACTGCTGACCCACATTTCAGAAGGAAAATGAGAAATATAGGGGTCAGATCCCAGCCAGTGGAAACACAATGAGCACTTATGCTGTAAATGAAGTAGTGAAATCGTCCACTGGAACAAGCAATTTTCATAACCAGTACACTTCAGTAAAATGAATTTTATCATAGCCTGTGACCTCCTCAAGTTTCCAAATCAAAAGTCTTGAGGGCACATTAGACTGGTAAAATAACAGTAACCTCAGTAAATGGCAAAAGAAGAGGTATCCAAATACCAACACTTTATAAATTAATCCAAATAACAATCTGTAATTAATACTAAGAAGAATTTAATCTGTTAATCCACCATTTATTTTCATAGCTTTTCTTTTCTGTAAGTTTGGTTATTGTGTCATCAAAATTTCTGAACCGAAATCTTAAACCTAAGAGTGTAAACATCAGAATAAAGATACAAATCCTAAAATCCAGTGATTAAGTAACTGTTAAGGTTAAATGTTTAGTAATGTATGAGCTATAGAATCTATTTCTTATATATATGTTTTGTTTTCAATGTATAAGCAAATATATTTCATTTTTTCATATAATAGCTTAATATTTGAGAAACATTGAGACTGTGAGAGAGTTTTGATGTTTCTTCATAAATTTTAGAGAAGCACCTATTTGAAAAGCCATTGTTTTCCATAATCCTTTAAGAGATATATTATTGTGCAAATATAAAATTTATAACACTTTATTAATATTTCACATTTTCTTAAGTTTGAGGAAAAATATGTATGTTTAAGTAAACAAAAAATAATTTCTTTAAGATGTTTGTATCTTTTTCAAAGCAAATACACACTGAAAAACGTCTTTTATTGTAGCATAATGTCCGTATAAATATAACAACTATTTTATAACTTCCATTCATAAAGTCAATTAAGGATGATTACATCAGTGAAATTCAAAATACAGAGCCCACATTTCATGAATTACATTGCTGAATATAATACTTTTCATGAATATATCCATAGATCTAGTATTTAGAAAAATATGATATGAATCCCATCACATTGCCACAGACACACTCTTTCAAGTCTAATACAAATTCACTGATATGCCACTGCTTAATCTCAGTGACATATTTGCTAGGATTATCTTTCTACAGGCTTATTTTGTACTTCAACAATGGTGGATCAAATTCCTTAAATGACAATAAAGCAGAGTCATAAAAGAGAGGGTCAATAAGTTGTAGCTTTTTTTTTGGTCTCCCAATTCTGGTTTTTCATTCTGACGGCATTTCCCCAAGTATACTTCCGTGAGTACTAAAAGAAAACGTAGTTGATATGCGATCTTAACTCCTCAGAGGTAATTTGTGGCTGTAGTTTTGCTTCTCTATAAGCACATGCACACTGTGTGATTAACAGTAGTACAATAATAAGTTTATTTTGAATTTCCTTTTTACAGTCTCATAAAGAACCTCAACTTATTTGAGAATTTATACCTAAGGCACGTATTAGCTAAAACTTAAAAAATATAGTCTATACACGTTATTTTATTGTTTAAATGGTCCTCATTCATGTTTCATTTCAATAATATTTCCCCAGCTTGTAAAGCTTATGTTACATTGAGCTCCTCTTTAAATTCAGAATGCATAAAACTGCCAGGTGGCCTAATAACGGAGTGCATTAACAGATTGAACTATAAATCAGGTGGTTGTGTTCACGTACCGTAAAAATACCACCAATTTCTTTCAGATTATAATTTGTACACTGAATCCACAGAGTGAGCACAAATGCTTTGGGAAATTTAAAAAGAATAAAGAGACCATCTATCCTGATCTAAACAATAATATTATCTTCATTTTCACCTTATCATTATTTTTTATCTACCTTGTACCATTGTTATGAAATTAATAAAATAACACTACCCAGCCAAAAAGTACTATTATTACACTAGTATAAAACTATGCTACAGATGAGTTAATTTTTATAAATGATTTAATATGACAACAGATAGTCCATCCTGCCATTTTTTTAGACCATACATTGGATTGTATACTGTTTTTATAAAGTGGTAAAAATGGAATGTGAATATAGAAATTGTTTATCTCAAAGATACCATAATTTGAAAAGGGAGGAAATACTTCCCATATTCTTTCTGAGAGAGTAGAATTTGGTGAAACATTTAAATCACAATAATGGTGTCTAGCATGTTGGACTATTAGTATCTGGGGAAAAAGACGAAAAATAACCATCGAGCAATGTGGGGTATAAGCAAGAAACTGAAAAACACCGATTCCCTTTACTAACTTGTAGTTATACAATTTGGTGACAATGAGACCAGCAGGAAATCATGGGCACACTAGTAACTCCCTTTTGCATCTTTCATAAGGGTTGAGAAAGAGAGCATATGAACTTCATGAACGGTAGAGCAGTAAACTGGTGGTGTTGTTCAGGGTCTCACAGTCTTTCTATCTTCAGGTACAAAGCTCCTTGCACTGTGTCTTGTCTTCAATCCAGCGCTGTGAGTTTACGTTGCTTCTCTATCCCATGAGAGTGGTAATGATAACAGTGTACTTTACAGACCAACAGAAGCCAATAAAATTAGAATTCATGTTTCAGATTGAAAAAAATGTATAAAGTACATATGTTTTGGAAAGATAAAGTTAATAATATTATATCTTATCTATAAAGGTCATTAGCCCAAATTTAGAAGCAGAAAAATGACTATGCAAGCTTTTATAAACTATTGATTTAAAAATAATTAAAATTGTGTTGATTTATAAGCAAAATGAATTTAAGACAGAGATTCATATAAGAGAATGGTTGGTTAATATAAACATATATCAAGCTGCACTGAAAACAAAATCATAAAAGAAATCATACTGTTAACATTTTAGTACTGAGCTGAATTTAACTTGAGATTTAAAAAAAACATTCGTATGTACACTGAACAATTGGCCTATAACATTTAGGTTAAGTGTATTCTTTCCACATTGGGGCGTGACTCACTTTGAATCCGCAAAGATTTCAGCCAGATGAGGAAGAAGGAACTGTAGTATTTCACAACAGCAGTTAATGTTCCTGTCCAGAACTGTGTCTGATCATTTCTACCTATAGCATAAGAGCCAGAAAGAATGCTCATACTTAAATGCAAGGAAAATGGGGAGTTACCAGGTTCTTATTAACCTGAAAAAGAGATTGTGAGTTAATGTCAGAAAATTCGAGTATTGATAACTGAAAATTAATTTCTACTTTCAGACAATGCTAACTGACAACTCTTAGACATTTCTCATTTTCAAAATATGTATCTCCTTATTTCCTATGAT
>PVIC010007093.1:0-52023 GCA_004025085.1 Thryonomys swinderianus | reverse complement strand
ACTCAGCAGTCCTCCTGTCTCTGCCTCCCGAGTGCTGGGATTACAGGCGTGAGCCACCACGCCCGGCACTGTGGTATTGATTGCTGGTGGGCATGAGTCACCATGCCCAGCATTCTATGTGGTTACCGGGATCAAACTCAGGACCTTGCACTGGTGAGGCAGGTGCTGGAACCTAAATCTCTGGCCCCCAAGCATAATTATCTTATAGTAAGTATTTTTAAACTATTTTAAAGTTTCTAATTTTAGACTCTTTTTTCTTGTGCTACAGGAAAAATTTTTACTTCATGTATTATGAAAAATAGTTGCTTTAAGTCTCACTCCCTCTAAACAGCAAAGAGGTCTACATTTATAAAAGTTGACCATGTCAAACAGTAAGAAAGACAAGTTTATTCAGCATTTCCTGATTTCTTTTGACATAGGGTCTCCTTCTGTAGTTCTTAACTCATGGCAATCCTCCCATCTCTGTCTCCAGAGTGCTACCACGCCTGGCTGTCCTTTTTTTTTTTCAGCACTGGAGATCAAATTTGGGCCCTTGTGCTTGCAAGGTAGGGACAGTAACACAGCATTTCTTGTTAACAATTAGTTCAAGAAGTTAACATCATTTCATTACAGACATTAAGAAGAGTAAGCTCATATGCTTGCTTCAGTAGCACATATACTAAAAAAATAAGCTCACATGAAACATTAAATACATAAGTTAAGCCTCCTGGTAAGTTTTACAGCCAGCCAACTGCTAAATCTCTTCTTCATACACACTTTACTTAAACTATAATAACCTTATATTTGCAAATGAAATATTTTGCTTAGTATTTGAGAATTCTCTGATGACTGTTGGAAGAGTCACTGCTTACTTAACAGATTCTATTTAGTAGGTGCTGGAAACTTCTGATGTACAAGATCTTGTGTTTTGGTACAATTAAAAAAGAGCCATAAAGAATTTTGCTTATTAGTCATTTGTTAGATACATTACTTGTTATTTTATACTAACAATTCAGGACAGAAGATGGCTCCAAATTGCTGCCCTTCTTCCAATATATTTAATCCTTTCATTTTTAAGAATGATATTTTAGGGCTGGGGACTTAGCTTTAGTGGTTCCAGTGCCTGCCTTGAAAGTCCAAGTTCCCAAGTTCAGTCCTCAGAACCACACACACACACACACACACACACACACACACACAATGAATGACTTTTATTTTTTTGAGACAGGGTCTCACTTTGTAGTTCAGATTGGCCCTGAGCTCACTATGTAGGCCACGCAAGCCTCAGACTCAGCAATTCTCTTGCCTCTGTTTCCCTAGTGCTGGGATTACAGGCGTAAGCCACTACACCCAGCACTGTGGTATGTGGTTCTGATTGCTGGTGGGTGTGAGCCACCATGCCCACTATTGTTGTATGTGGTTACTGGGGATTGAATCAGGAGCCTTGTGGTTGCTAGGCCTAGACGGCGGAACCACTAAGCTAAATCTCCAGTCCCATGAATGACATTTTTGAAACTATGTAAAGTAGCAGTCTGTAACTAGCTGGAAGTCTCATGCATTAAATCTTTGCTCTCTAGTTTATTCTAAATGTGTATACTACCTATCCTAGTTTTCTCATTTATTTTGACACGTGCTCAAGATAAACTTCCATAAGATATTTCACTTTCACAGACCAAAACAGACATCTTTCATCTCTAATATCCTTCTAGCTGGTCTTTATTCCTCTATAACTTTGGGAGGAGTACTGGGACCAAATGTAGGGGTGTTCTACCAATGATCTATACTCATAGTTATCTATGGCTTGAACCAAAGCCTAATGTGCTAATAGGTGGGGATTTTCAGATCTGGCTGGCTGGGTATATGACACTGGGATTAAGGATGTGTGACACCAAATTAGTTTACTTATTAGAATTAGCATAGTCTTGGTGGCACCACCCAAAATGCTGGTAGCCTGGACAGGATAAAAGGAAAAGGCAGGGGCTGAGGATTAAGCTCAGTTGTTCTGGCATCTGCTGGCAGGCACCAGGTCCCAAATTTGATCCCCAATACCACAATACTGGGCGTGGTGGCTCATGCCTGTAATCCCTGCACTTGGGAGGCAGAAGCAAGAAGATTGCTGTGAGTTCAAGGCCAGCCTGGACTAACACAGTGAGTTCAGGGCCAGGCTGAACTACAAAGTAAAACCCTGTCTCAAAAAACTTGGTGGGGGGAGAGGGAGAGAGAGATTAAGGCAGGCTGCTGGTACTTGCTGCTTTTGCCTTTTGCCTGGCATACTATGAACTGTTACTCTGATCCTCCTCTGCCATAGTGCCCTGCCTTGGAGTCAGATGAATATGGACTGATACCTCTACAAACTGTGAGCTGAAATAAACCTTTCCTCCTTTAACTTTGGGTGTCAAGTATTTTGATTCAGCAATAAGAAAAGTAGCTAAAATACATTTCAGTATCAGAAGTGGTGTTGTTACTGTGATGCTACCTAGCCATGTAGTACAGAGCCTTTGTAACTAACTGTGGAGAGTTTGGAAAGGTTTGCAGATGTCAGCTGAGGAAGCAGCCTTGGAATGTCCTAAGCTGAACTTGATGGGAGATTCTGGTCAGAGCTCAGAAGATTAGAATACTGATAGAAATGCTGAAGGTGAAGATCAGACTCAAGAGGTTTCTGGTGGGAAAAGGACTGCACCATTAGATTCCAGACCATGTGTGTTATACTTTGGCAGAAAACATGCTTACATTTTGTTCTTGTTCGGACTGCCTGAGACTAAATGTGGCAGATGAATTAATCTAATGGAAGAAATTTCAAGGCAGTCCAATACTGAGTCTAATGTAGTGACTAAGATTAAGTATAGTGGATGAATTAATCTGGTAGAAATTTGAAGGCAATCTAATATTGAGATGTGGTTCCTTTTGGGAACCTTTAGCCAGATCTATGTTGATAATCAAGAGCAAACAAAGCATAATGATTTAAAATGTCTTGAATTTGGCCAGAAAAGAAGAACCAGTGAAGTTGCAGATTGCAAAGATGGAGTAGAGGAGAACCTGGCTATTGAGAAGCAACAGGACAAAAGAAAAAAACGCCTGAAGATATCACAGGAACCAGGACTCCATCCTTTGCAGCCTCAAACCTACAAAGGGTGAAGACTTTGCTTTGAGAACTCTGTGTTCCAGAAAAGTGGTGGTATAAAGGAAGTTGCTACTCAGGATTGGTTCATAATGCTCAGCAATCCAGGCACTTGGCCCGTATTGCCAAGAGAGAAGGAAGCCTGGTTACTGTTTCATCTTGTGGGAGGTCTTTGGAGTCATCCACATGGTGCTGGTTTCAGGTGCATGCAGAATGCAAGAGTTGTGGGGTCAGGAAGGCTTCCACAGATTTCAGAAAAGGCCTGGGGGCCAGATAGTGTGTGCTCCTGAGAGGTGTGACACTGTGGGTGGGAAGCCAAAAGTGCAGAGGAAAACCAGAAGGTTGGAAAAGCCAGGAACATGAATCATCTGAGGAAAGTTACAAGGAGTGAGAAAGCTAATTCTCACCAAGAGAGAAGCCATGAGTGCTACAATCACTGGCAGTGCCTTAGGTGTGGACCCCCCAAGCCATTTGGCTTGCCACAGATTGCCCTGGATGCTGGACATGGAACTACAGGAGTTAATGTTTGCCCTGCTGGATTTTGGACGTTCTCTGGTTCCATTTCTTTCGATTTCCCTACTTGCACCTTCTGGAATAGCAGTGCTTATCTTGTGCCATTGAATGTTGGAAGTGCTTAACTTTTGTTTCATGTTTACAAGGGCTTACAGCTAAGAGCTTGCCTTAAATCTCAGAAAAGACTTTGGACTTTTCAGCAATACTGAAACTGTTAGGACTTTGGCAATTCTGAGAGGAGGACTAACTGCCTATTGCATAAAGAAATGTGTATGGAGCCGGAGGGTTAGCTCAGTGGTTCGGCGCCTGCCTCGCAAGCTCAAGGTCTTGAGTTTGATCCCTGGTAACCACATACAATGCTGAGCGTGGAGACTCACGCCCACCAGCAATCAATGCCACATGCCACAGTGCCGGGTGTGGTGGCTCATGCCTGTGGTCCCAGCACTCGGGAGGTAGAGACAGGAGGATTGCTGAGTTCGAGGCTTGCCTGGACTACATGGTGAGCTCAGAACCAGCCTGAACTACAAAGCGAGACCCTGTCTCAAAAGAAAAAAAAAAAGAAATGTGTATGAATCTTTTTGGGATCGGGGTGGAAAATTACACCTTGTAACTAGCTGTCCCCCTTTAGGGACAGCCTAAATGCACTCATAGCCTCATGCACTCATAGGTGGGGCTTTTTGGAGATGGTTCTATCGAGGGTGTGTGATACTGGCATTAAGGATATGTGGTACCAAATTAGCTCACTGACCAGAATTAGCATAGTTCCAGGTGGAACCACTCAAAACTGCCAGCCTGCATGGGATAAAAGGGAAAACTGCCTAGAATGCCATGAACTGTTTCTCCTGTGACACCCCTTTGCCATGACACCTTGCCTTGGAGCCAGCTGATTATGGATTGAAACCTCTACAAACTGCAAGGTAAATAAATCTTTCCTCCCTTAAACTGTGGTTTTAGGGTATTTTGTCCCCACAACAAAAGAAGTATCTAACATACACTCATTCACTTACTCCATCCATCCAACCATCCATCCATCCATCCATTTTGAGACAGAGTCTTGCTAAATTGTCCTTGTGAGATCTGAACTTGAAGTCCACCTGGGTCAGCCTTGCTCATGGGTGGGATCCTCCATGATTTTTTTAAAACTATGAATTTAATTTCTCTTCTCCTTGCTGTTTAAGATAAAATCCAAGATCCTTTCCATTGTTTAGAAAGCACTGAGAAATACAGAAGTTACCTTTTTCAGTTTTCCTTGTGCCATCTCTTTCCTTACTGACATTTAGGGTCAACCGTATGCTGCTTCTCATTCTAGGTTCTTTGCACATGTAGTATACTCTTTTTGAACTCTTTTTGAGAGCTTAGTTTATCCTTATACATCTTTACATTTGAAATCAAATGTTATTTTGATCTCAGAGAAGCCTGTCCTAGATCAGTTTCCTCTGGTTTATGCTTTTATAGCAGTTCCCTATTACATTTTTGTTGCTTAATTTATAATTACATGCTTATGTAAATTACATATTATGAGTTAGTTTTTGCCAGCAAAGTGGAAATCCAAGAAGCCACAGACTATGTCTGCTTTGCCTTTCATTTAAACAGGAGTCTTTAATTAGTGTAATTCCTGACTCAATGTATACACTGAGATGATTTATAAGGGATATGATTAGATGAATGCCTCTGAACATGTTTTTTTCTTTAATCCCTAAGAAGTAAAGGAAGTCACACTTGACAATAAACTTTTAAACACTGTAGAAATATGAAACAAATTCACCTTCTTGAGAAGATTTATGAATTAATGGGCTAAAATCTTGGTTCTTATTTGCTGGGCAAGTCACTTAACTGTTGAATCTAAATTTCTCACTTATGGAGGGAAAGAAAAAATTTGATGGTAAAAAAGAATAAAAGGAAACAAAGCTTATATGTATACGGAGTGGGGGGTTGTAGGGAGGGAGGGCAGGGGAATGGGAATTAGAATTAATGCACAAATTCTTAATGTTGATTATGATCTTAATGTATATATAAAGTACCAATAAAATAAATTAAAATAAATTTCTCACTTGTAAAATAGAAAATAACATTAGTCCTTATCTCATAAATCGTGAGGATGAAATATGATATGAGAAAGAATGATAAATAAATGCCAATCAATTGTGACTTAGTACAATTACTACAAGTAAATAAAGTACTAGAGAATTACACACATGGGGAAAGACAACATATACCATGGTGGCCACATAAGATTATAATGGAGTTGAAAAATTCATACCAAATTAATGGTATTATGACCATCCACAAAATAATAGCACAACCCTATTGCTTGTGATCGTGGTTTGTTATAAACAAACGTACTGCATTGAAAAAATTGTACAGAATTTTACCATATACAATTATGTAAATACCTAATGTTGAATAATGACAATACAGTAAATCTATTAACTATTTCAAAAGTATTATTTAGAATGTATTTCCTTCTACTTATTAAAAAAAAGGTTAGGTGTAAAATAGAATGCCATGTTATGCCTGTAGTAGGCTCATATACCTTGTTTTTAATCCCTTGCTTAATATCAAGAGGCCCTATAAAAGCTACTGACTATACTATCTAGGTTTATATAGTATAGTCTATAACGTTTTCCACAACATATGCATCCTGATCATTAAACAGTACATGATCATATGTAAATACTTTAACTTTCTTATTTTTATCAGATAGGAACTTATTATCATCTTGATTTTGCAGGTAGAGAAACAAGGCAAAAAAGAGAGTAGATAAACCTGTCTGACATTATGCACTAACAAAACAAAATTTAAGTTCAAACAGTTGGGCTCCAAAATCCACATTGCTTTCTTTTCAGTTCACTTCATTAAACTGTTTCTATTCAAGTGTTGATTTCTCAAGCTTCCCATAAAATATTAAGTTAAATTTTCATCTACCAGGGGCCGGACATTTAGCTCAGTGGTTCTGGCGCCTGCCTCACAAGCGCAAGGTCCTGAGTTCAATCCCGGTAACCACATAGAATGCTGGGCGTGGTGACTTACGCCCACCAGCAATCAATACCACATACCACAGTGCCGGGCATGGTGGCTCATGCCTGTAATCCTAGCACTTGGGAGGTAGAGACAGGAGGATTGCTGAGTTCGCGGCGGCTTGCCTGGGCTACATAGTGAGCTCAGGGCCAGCCTGAACTACAAAGCAAGACCCTGTCTCAAAAAAAAAAAAAATTTTTCATCTACCAAATATAAAACAAAGCAACTTCTATTTCTAGTGAAGTAGAAACACAGCCAAGTGAAGGTTTAAAATTTTAATCTCATAGATACATGATAAATTATCTTTTTCTCGTTTGGAATTTATCTACACTCTGATTTTTTTTAATTTTCATTTTTTGGTGGTACCAGGGATCAAACTCAGGCCCTGTGTACACTCTGATTTTAAAAGATACGGTCAAAATAAAAATTGTTTGGATGTATATACTAACCAGGATATGATCCACTCGGTCTCTTTTCTTTCTTCCAAATTTCATCATTTTCTGCCAATCTGTTTTGTGGTCTGTCTCTTTTTTAAGACTGAACAACTTGAGTACTTCAGCTGCTATGAAGTTCTGTAAGAAATGAGAGGAATGAATAAAAACCATTAAATTTTTGAAATTTATATACCTACAATGTACTTAACAGATTATGCTAGTAATACAATAATTATGAGAAAACATATAGTTCCACTTAGCAATTTGAAGGGAAAAGCAACTCAAATGTTCAAATTTCATTTACTTACAGAATGTACCTAAGTGTAGTGGTACACTCTTAATAGTCCCAACTACTTGGGAGGCTGAGGCAGAAGATTGCTTGAACTCAGGAGTTTGAGACAACCTGGGCAACATAGCAAAACTCTTCCTAAACAACAAAACAAAACAACACCCCCAAATAAACAAACAAATAAGCAAACAGAAAAGGAGGCCAGCCTGGAAGAACCTGTCTCAAACAGAAATAAGATTTGAATACGGTCTCTTTGGGACCTGAAATTGAGGTACCTAGAAACAATTTGGCAAGGAAAAAAAGTAGATCTCGGGGGCCAGAGGGTTAGCTCAGTGGTTCCGGCGCCTGCCGCGCAAGCGCATGGTCCTGAGTTCGATCCCTGGTAACCACATAAAATGCTGGGCGTGGAGATTCACGCCCACCAACAATCAACACCGCATACCACAATGCCGGACGTGGTGGCTCATGCCTGTAATCCCAGCACTCGGGAGGCAGAGACGGGAGGATTGCTGAGTTCGCGGCGGCTTGCCTGGGCACCATAGTGAGCTCAGGGCCAGCCTGAACTACAAAGTGAGACCCTGTCTCAAAAGCAAAAAAAAAAAAAAAAAGTAGATCTCTGTGAACTGAGAGAGAGAGATGATAAGACGACTAGAAACTACAGAGAAGTTACAAATATGGAGTACAACAGAGAAAAGAACAAAGCAGGCTGGAACACTAGACTCAGCTCCCGGTGGGGGGGACCCATCTCTGCTAATAAAAGGTACATCAGGAAAGGATCAGCAGCTCCACAGAAAAACAGAACAGGATGTAGCACTAATCCCAAGAAATGCTTGTGGCTATTAAAAACTACAAGTAGAAAATATTCAAAAGGAAAAAGGGGTAGGAGTAAGTAATGAGGGGAAAGAAAAAGTGTGATGGTTAAAAAAAAAGAAAGTTTATGTATATAGGAGCAGGGGTGGTAGTGCTGTAGGATGGGCAGGAGAATGGAAGAAAATGAGAATTAAGTCATGTCATATACTGGTACATATTCTCAATGTTGAGTGTGATCATGATGTGGGTATAAAATGTACCAATAAAGATTCAAATCTTTTTTTTCTTTTTGAGACAGGGTCTCGCTCTGTAGTTCAGGCTGGCCCTGAGCTCACTATGTAGCCCAGGCAAACCTGGAACTCAGCAATCCTGTCTCTGCCTCCCGAGTACTGGGATTACAGGCTTGAGGCACCATACCCAGCACTGTGGTATGTGGTATTGATTGCTAGTGGGTATGAGTCACCACGCCCAGAATTATATGTGGTTACCGGGGATTGAACTCAGGACTTTGTGCGAGGCAGGCAGTTGCTGGAACCACTGAGCTAAATCTCCGACCCAAGATTCAAATCTTAAAACACAAAACAAAACTACAAAAGCAGCCAGATGTGGTGACTCACAACTGCAATCCCAGCACCTGGGAGGCAGAGGCAGGAGGATCACTGTGAGTCTGAGGCCAGCCTGGGTTACACAGTGAGTTCAGGGCCAGTCTGAACTACAAAGTGAGATCCTATCTTAAAACAAAACAAAACAAAACAACAAATTTGCAAAAGCAGCCTAGGGTTTTTACTTTGAATGTGATTCCTTCCATATGGGTAAAGTTGGAGGAGAAATCTAGTGTAGTACCCACCACATCTCATTTATTTGAGAATATTGAGGAAGCGTTTTGGAAAGGGACTGTTTTAAGAGGAGCTATAGAACTTCACGGTTTCTGGGATAACCCTATGACAGTGACTGCACTGGAGATGGCCATAAGAAACAGTGTGGACAGGCTGGGGTGAGACAGAAACCCCCAAAGTTTAACTCCAGGCTGGGAAGGACACAAGAGTCCTGACCTGAGTTGAGAAGCCAAGCTGGAAGAATGTGGCTTTTGGAGCAGGTTGTCTCTGAGAGTGCAGGTGTTAAGTCAACTGGACTACGTGACATAACTCATCTACCCCCGGCAGCCTACACTCAACACAGCTCAGAGGTCTGTTTGCTTTCCCTGTCTGCCAGTGTAATCAATGATACAGCTCAGTTTAGAGGGTGGCCACATTCTGGGGTTATGGCAAAGGGCCCTCTGGACCAGTTAGGGTACCTCACAAACTCAGAAAGCCATGATTAGGATGCACAGAGGGATGCAGAAACTAGGAACACTGAAATATATACAGGCCTAGGATGAACATCATTGAAAGCCAGCCATGCCCAGCAGGAAAGGTGGGACAGAATTCAACATTCACACACAAAAACATGACTGTGGAAGCAAAATGGGTCTAGGTAGTGACACACTATCCTTTGCCCGTATCTGCTAGATTCCAATACTGAAGACCCTGGGAAGAAACCACACATTTGAAAACGTGGAAAAATTTGTTTTGAATAACTTCTCAGTTTCTTCATTGGCTTTTGGGGGGGGGTGTATTTTTCCCTTTTTGTAATTAATTTTTTTTCTTTTCATTTCTCTATTTTGCCATTTAATCTTTCTTCTTTTTCTATGTTCTTTTCTGCTATTTATCTAAATCTATTATTTTCTTTTACTCCTAAATAAGATTCTTTATCTCATCTCATCTTTTTCTTTTAAAATTTTACATCTCTCATTTTCTCAGTACCTCCTCTTCACTAGTATTACCATGAAGATTTATTAATCTTTAACTATTTAGTGGACTCTATGCTGTTATTTTTCAATTCTTTAACAATGTTAATGGTTAGCACATTTAGTATTTACTGTATGGCAACACTTTGTACTTGTGTTTATTATTAAAACTATAGATTCTTTTTCTATTTTTAAGATTTTTACAGCAGTTACTTTTACTAGTTATGGTGTATCAATTTCTAGTTTGAAAAAGGGCAGAGTGGTAAGCCACAGCCTCTTTTGAGATTTGTAATCCAGACACTGGAAAATAACTACCTGGGGTAGGAGAAAAAGAAAATAGAACTCCAGGAAACAGGAAGTATCTTAAAATTAAAACCTACAGAGAAATTGAAGAGACAGAACACAAAATTGAAAAGGGAAGGAACAGTCTATACTTTCTCTCTGGCTCTCAGTTCATGACAAGTGGGAAAAGGCAACTCAATTTACAGAGACAAAATGAAGGCTGGAGACTCCAAGGGACTTCAGGGAGAAACATCAGTGGAACAAACCAGTGAGTATAGTGACCCATAGGGAAAACTTAAAATTCTATCCCCACATGAGTCCTTCAATAGGCAATAGCTGGTGATTGATTTCCTGTTCAAAAGTCCAGCATATCCATGGAGAAGATGCTTGGTGGGGGACTAGGCTAGGGAAGGGTTGACTAAACTGGGACTCAGCAGCCATGGATCCTACAACTGCTTGATGACACCACGAAGATTAATCTAAGAGTAACTGAATAAATGAAAAATTAGAAGAAAAATGGGGAAAAAATCTGTTAATAGAAATGACAGAAAACTTCCCAAATATACATTAGAAATAAACACAGGCATACAGACCCCAAATAGCTATGATCAAAAAAGAACCTCTATATTATAGGCAAAGTACCAAAAGTTCATCATAGGCAAAAATCTTAAAACTTGTTGGAGAGAGAAGCAATGGCTCACATATAAAGTTAAATTCCTTAGAATTACAGCAGACTTCTCAATACAAACCTTAAATGTTAAGAGAGCTGATACAACTTTCAACCCCAACTTATGTATCCTGAAAATATTCCTTCAAAATTGATAGAGATGGGGGCCAGAGGGTTAGCTCAGTGGTTCCGGCGCCTGCCTCACAAGTGCAAGGTCCTGAGTTCAATCCCCAGTAACCACAAAGAATGCTGGGCGTGGAGACTCATGCCCACCAGCAATCAATACCACATACCACAGTGCCGGGCATGGTGGCTCACGCCTGTAATCCCAGCACTCGGGAGGCAGAGACAGGCGGATTGCTGAGTTCGAGGCTTGCCTGGTCTACATAGTGAGCTCAAAGCCAACCTGAACTACAAAGTGAGACCCTGTCTCAAAAAAAAAAAAAAAAAAAAAAAAAAGACAGAGAAATAAGGGGTCAGGGATTTAGCTCAGTGGTTCCATCATCTGCCTTTCAAGTGCTAGGTCCCAAGTTCGATCCCAAGTAACCACATACCAGAGTGCTGGGTGTGGTGACTCATACCCACCAGCAATCTATACCACACACCACAATGCTGGATGTGGTGGGTCACAGCTGTGTCCCAGCAGTCAGGTGGCAGAGGTAGGAGGCCTGCTGTGAGTTTGAGGCTTGCCTAGGTTACATAGTGACGTCAGGGCATGCCTGAACTACAAAGTGAGACCCTGTCTCAAAAAAAAAAAAAAATTGATGGAGAAATAAGGTATTTCCATGACATGGCACCCTCAAGAAACTCAGGACCATCAAACATCCATTACAAAAACAAAAAACAAAAAAAAAACTTCAGTGTATTCTAAAAAGAGCCAATGGAACCAACAATGCCAATAAGTCAAAATGAATGAATACTTCTGGTGGGATGAGCAGTGAAGCAAAAGGAAAAAAAAAAAATCCCAGGAGAATATTCATTAAGTCGGGTTTGTTTATAAGTCCAATAAAGTAAGTCTTAATATACCTTTGACAGAAACATACAATGTATATGGCTTTGTGCTTCTTGGCAGTCCTCTTCATATCATCACTGCTTTTCCTCTTGCTTCCAGATATCTTGGGCTCCGATTGAGCACCATACTACTATACACTATCACACTGTACAATCAGAATAAAGTAGCAAAACCATCACAATTGCATCTATAAAGAGAGAAATCTCTTTATGTCTGTGAAAGTCTGTAACTTGAATAATCATAAGTCTGGGACTTACTGTGTACAAGAAACACATTTAATGCAAAAAAGATAGGAAGAATATAGGAAAAATCAAAGGACTGAAAACAATATTACATGGAACAGGAAGCTGGAAAAAAGCAGGACTAGCTATCCTAATTTCAGACAAAGTAGATTTCAAGCCATGTCTGATCAGAAGAAACAAAGAAGGTCAGTACTTAGTGGTTAAGGGAACAATTCAACAGGAAGAGATAACAATTAAAAACAAACACACCAAATAACAGCACTCCCAGCTTCATAAAGCAAACCCTAATGGGCGTGAAAATCAGATAAACAGCAACACAATTGTAATGGAGCATCATCTCAATACCCCACTGTCAAAAATAGATAAATTAGACAAAAAAACAACAATAAAAATCAGACAAGCCAAACCATCAAAGAAATGGTCTTGATACATACTTATATAGTGTTCCACACAGCAACAACATAATACAGGTTATTCTTAGAAGCACATGGAACTTTCACCAACACAAACCACATACTAGCCCATAAAGCATGTTTAAGCAAATTCTAAAGAATCAAATTATTCCATGCATATTATCAGATCATAGTGCAATAAAACTAGAACTCAATGGCTAAAGAAACCACCAAAACTGTGAAAATACATAGAAATTAAACAATACTCTCTCGAAAAATCAGTGGGTCACAGATGAAACTAAGGAAGAAATTAGTTTCTACAACTAAACCATAATGTCAGTTTGATATACTAGAACCTATGGAACACCCTGAGAGGCACTCAATATACTGGCAAATAATATGGGTAAAACTCTTAAATATACAGGCATAGGCAAAAACTTTCTAAACAGAATCCCAGTTGCACAAGAAACAATATCAAGAATCAACAAATGAGATCATATCAAATCAAAGTACTTCTGCACAGCAAAGGAAACTACCAACACAGAGACAACTTACAGAATGGGCAAAACTTTTGCCAGCTACTCCTCTAAGGACTAATATCTAAAATATTTATAACAAATTCCAAAAATTAGTTCCAAATATTTAAAAAAATTTTTAAAATGCACATTTGGAATGAATAAATATTTCTCAGGTGAAGTAAAAATAGCCAATAAATACATGAAAAAATGTTCAACCTCACTGGCCACTTAAGAAGTGCAAATTAAAACAACAATGACATTCCATCTTACTACAGAAAAATGGCTATCAAGAAATCAAGAACAAATACTGGAGAGGCTGGGGTAGGAGATACCCCAGAAGGAGCTCTTCTTCCCTGATGCTGGCAAAAGAACCCCAAGCTATCTTTGATTTGATTATTGTTGCTACTGCCAGGATGGCACAGTTGTTATTAATTGGTTTTTACTATATGCCAATATTTGTTTGTCTTTGTGTTATCAACAACACTGTGGTTTATTTCCAGAGAACTGGGGTGCTGGAACAAGTGCAGTGGCACCTTGTTTTAGGATTTTGGGGAAGCTACATTTATGTTTGGGTGGGGAAGATGGCTGTGACAGCGTGGGTCATCTGATGCAAAATTTTCAAGTGGAAGCAAAATTTTGTTGTATTATTTGCCAACAGAAGTGTTTGTGAAAACTAAGGCATTACTATACTTGGCAATCTCCCCTCCTAAATTAATGGAGGTGGTTGGATCATGGGACAGAGGAAAAAAGCCTATAGTTAGCCACATCAGAGTGCATCACTGGAAAGTAGTAAGTAAAGAAATATTCATACTAGCAACAATATCTTTTCCACTGTAATTAACTAGCTGGAATGTTAGCAACAATCTGACACACACACATATGCACATACATGCATGCATGCATGCACACAGCAGAAACATAAGGAAAAAAAATCACTTCCAGCATCTCCCAATCTCCACAGTTGAAACATGGGGCATTGATGGAGAAGAAAACAAAACCAAACATCGAATTTATACATAATAAATAAAAAGGAAACAAACACAAGATTGATAAGATACTCTGCAAGTCAAATGATACAACTAAACAGATAATGGACTTAAAATGATCAGTAAGTTCACAGAAGACTCAAAAGCTGCCAAGCTAAACAAAACAATATAAAACATGAATACTAGTTTAGCAAACAATTAGAGAGTTCATGTCAAGGTATGGCACTAAAAAGAAATCCAAGAAAAAAAGAAATCCAAGAGATAAGAAGTTCTACTTAAACTATGGGTAGCAGAAGTGCCCAATATGAGGACTGAGAATTAGAACCAGAAGACAGGCTGATGCAGAGGACCATATACATATTCAGAGGTACCTTAAAAACAACAAGAGAACAAGAAAAGTAAATCCAGCAGTAGCTAGGTAATGTGAAGATTAAGATGAACTGGAAATAATAAAAAAAAAATCAAAGAATAGCACAAATGACACTGAAAACCTGTTTGCAGAAATAATAGAAAAATTTTCAAGTACATGGAAAGAATTTAACATACAGATAAATGAGGTGTACAGAACAACTAAATAGCCACAATCAGAAAAGAACTTCTCCATGATACATTATAGGTCAAACCCTAGCAGTCCAATACAAGTACAGAAACTTAAAAGCTGTTAGAAAAGCAATAAATCACTTATAAAAGGTAAATTCATTAAAATTACAGTAGATTTCTTAATACAAGCACATTAAAAGCCAGGAGGGCTTGGAGTGAAGTTTTACAAGCCCTAAAAGAAAATAACCCACACTACTATATTTTGCAAAACTATCTTTAAAAGTTGATGGAGAAATAAGATCTTTCCATAGCAAAGAGCACCTTAAATTTATTACCATCAAACCAGGACTCCAAAAAATTCTCTAGGATATTGTACAAGAGACAATGAAGCCTAGAGTGTCAAAAAAAAAAAAAATCTAATGGAACGAATATCCTAGGTAGTGTGAGGAGTGAAGCACAGAAGTAGGAGGGAATTAGCAACAGGAAACTAATGCAATTATAGGAATAAACATCTTTCAGTAATAATTCTCAATGTGAATAGTCTCAACTCTCCACTCAAAAGACACATATTAGCACAATGGATTAAAAAATAAAACCTCAAAGAATACTGTATACTAAAAACACATTTAATCCAAAAATATTCATAGATTACAAAAGGATGAAAACAACATTCTATGCAACAGGACTCTGGAAACAAGCATGAATAGCCAGCTATATTATTTTCAGACAAAGTAGATTCAAGCTAAAATTGATCAGAAGAGGCAAAAAGGTCACTACATATTGGTTTAGGGAATAATTCTACAGGAAGAGATAACAATCATAAATATATATGCTCCAAACATTGGCACATACAACTGCATAGAACACTATTGAACATAATAAATCAGACAAACATCTACACAATTATAATACAAAGCCTCAATAATCCTTTATCACAAATACAGATCAGCTAGCCTAAAAAAAAAAAAAATCACAGCTGAACCATACCTTCAAATGGACTTAATATTTAGAGTATTCTACCCAACAATACAATACATATTCTTTTCAGCAGTACATAGAACTTTCTCCAAAATATGACATACTAGTACACAAAACATGCTTAAATACATTCCAAAAAATATAAATTATCCTATGCATATTATCAAATTATAATGAAACTAGAAATCAATGGGAAAAGACAAAAATTATGCAAACACCCAGAGATTATCTATACTTTTTGTTTTGTTTTGATGAGACATAGTCATAATCACTTTGTAGTTCAGGCTGGCCTTGAACTTGCAGTGATCCTTCTGCCTCAGCATTCCAGGTGGTACAAATTCTCAATATTGTGTGTGATCACGAAGTGTATATATAATGTATCAGTAAAGATTCAAATTTAAAAAAAAACTACTTACTTTAATCTCAGCCACAGACTGGCAAAAGGGTCAGATTATAATTATTTCAGGCTTTTGTGGCAAGAAAGCAACCATACACAATATGTAATGAAATGAAGATAGTTGTGATCCCACAAAACTTTAGTCCTAAAAAGATGGGAGGTGTATTTGGCCCATGCACCACAGTTTTCTATCCTCCAAGGTAGGGATACATTATATCTCATAAATATCTACTGGTATTTTTAGAATAAAATATGAAATATTTTAAAAGGCTTTCTTTGATCAAATAAATTTGGTAAACACAATTCTAAAACCTTATTACTTAAAACTGCAGGATATAGCTCAGTGGTAGAGTATTTGCCTAGCACTCTTGAAGCTCGAGATTCAATCCCTAGCACCGGCAAAAAACAAAGGAAAACAAAAAAAAAGTGTTGCTACTTCACAATGGTCCTAGGAACAGCAGCATTATATCTCATAAATATCTACTGGTATTTTTAGAATAAAATATGAAATATTTTAAAAGGCTTTCTTTGATCAAATAAATTTGATAAACACAATTCTAAAACCTTACTACTTAAAATTGCAGGATATAGCTCAGTGGTAGAGTATTTGCCTAGCACTCTTGAAGCTCGAGATTCAATCCCTAGCACCGGCAAAAAACAAAGGAAAACAAAAAAAAGTGTTGCTACTTCACAATGGTCCTAGGAACAGCAGCAGGAGCAGCAGCACTTGAGAACATGTTGAAATACAGAAATCTGGGTTCTATTCAGAGGTTCTGAATTAGAATCTCAGTTAAATAAGATTCCAAGATGGTTCACATGTGTATTGCTCTTGAAATAAAACCTATGTTGAATTAAAAAAATATTGCCAATGTGACTTCAAATTTTATAGTCTTTGTAACTTCTGAAAAATGAATCTTTTACAAGGTCTCTTAGATAACACAATATTTTATATATCATGTTACAATCTTATATATTTCAAAACCACATTACCTATTTGAAACCTCCCAAACCAAAAATGTACATGGCTGGCATGTTAAAAAGATATCTGGCACAATTTTCATGTATTCTTCTAGAACATTTTACCTTTCTCTAAATTCTAAAAATCTTATCTAAAACGTCTATGAGTTGCAATTAATTTATTTTCTCTGGTATTTTCTAATTTTTCCTTATTTAATACGCATATGTATAAAATGGCTATGCAATTTTTACAACTTGCTTACTTTAGTTTCCTTTTACCCTCATCCTTTCATTGCTCCCAAAATCAGTAAGTCAACAAACATTTACTGAAAATTCACTATGGGAAAGTTCATGAAAACAGAAAATTGCTCTTTTTTATGTTATTTATAGATCTGTGTTAATGATCAATAAACCAATGAAAGACACATCTTAGTTTTCAGCTTACCTTGATTTCATTAAGGTTATTTGGATTTCTCACTCGTCGAAAATAACTAGAGTTGATTCTACAAGGCTTCATCCAGACAGGTTGATTCAAGTTGGGATCCTCAGCAAATATTTCCTCAAAAATCTCTTTTGTTAAATCAAAAACAGCCTTGATAAGAGAAAAATAAAACAAAATGGTTAAGAAGCCAAATTCCAGAAATGAGAAGTATAAAAATTCAAATCATCCTTTCATGTTACATACCTGCTTGTAGACTCTTTTACTAGTACTTTCTATATCTAAACCCTTACTGGTACAGCCAAGTAGTTTGGTAGGAATACTGATGCTGCGAAGGTCGTGGCCTAATTCTTTCCATTTCCAAAGTTCTTCTGTCGCATTATGTACAAGAATTTCTACTTCCTCTGCTGTATGTGGGACTGCCAATAATGTTTCACATGGCTTTTGGGGTGTTCTTTTAGATTCTGCCATTAGAGGTACAATTGTTTCTTCTGCCTTACTTTTTTGGACCTTGTGAGAGGTGCTCAAACCAAAGTCTTCATCAAACCAATCTTGATCATCTCCTAATGTACTCAAGAACTCTCGGCTGATTTCAAGTTCAGCAAGTCTCTTAGCAAGCTCTTCCTGACCACTGGCACCAAACACTGGGCTTTCCTATAGAAAAAGAAGCGTTCAAATAGTTGAGCATTTAAATGACTCAGCTTAATAAGTTTTTTCTTTTTAAAAGACAAAGTATATTATTTATGTTTAATATTTCTCTACCAATAAGAAAATTAAAACAAATATGCTCACTACTTAATGAACAAGTAAAATATTATCTTGTTCCCACTGTTCTCTTACATAAGCCTTATCATTAACTTTTTATAATACAATGTTCGCGTTATACATTTTTCTTTTTTTGTACCATCACTATTCCATTTCTGAAGAAATGGGGTATGAAACTTCTTACCTTTGGTGATTATTTGCTTCAAGTTACTCAAAATCATTACTTTTGCTCAACTGTCCAAGGATAACCTAAACAAGGTCATGATTGCATAGATGTTATAGTAGATATATTTTAGTTTTATCAGAATCAATTGAGAGCATATACATATTTTTTTCAGTGATTCTGGAAGAGGATCTGATTTGTAGACACTATATAGGGGCTGTCAACCAAGCAGTTTAAATGAAATGTTTCACTTCCCATAAACCTGCCAGTACTTTTGACAACCCTATAGTGACTACTCATGACATAACAGAGGACAAACTTCATAAGAAAAATAGCTACAGGGCCTTTAAGACTAGTGTGATCATTGTATCTAATGAACAGCATGTCAGGGTGAAAACCAGTCATATGTCACAGAATTAAAATCCATTACACAGGAAAGGTAAATTGACACTCTTTCTAGATGAAATACTTACAGGTCTGGGACACATATCTGGAGAGGAAATCTCTTCTTTCTCATCTTCTAATTCAGATCTTAAGTAGCAGACTGGAACACAGATTGATTGTTCCTCAAGATTTGGGGATGGTACTTTCTTTTGAACATTATCAAGAAATTCCTGATTACTAAGCTGAATTTTCTCATCCTTAGCTCGCTTGATTTGCTGCAGCTGATTGACTGTGTCCTTCACAACGACTTTCAGTAAACTGTCTGCTAGTAAGTTGACTGTTTCCAGTTGTTGCTCTGACTTTTTTTCTTCGTTCAGTGATGACTTTAATTGGGCTTCTAATTGGTTTTTTTCTCTTGTTAAAAGGTCTAGAAGTGGGGTAGAAAGCTTGTCTGAAACTTCAGAATATACATTCTCTTCCTTTTCTGTAAACAGTTGTTGCTTCTGCAATTCTTTAGAAAGGGTACTGTCTAAAGTATCATCTTCTGCAGCAATGGAAATCTTCTCTCTGGCACCAGAAAGGTCTTTGTTATTCTTTAAAGATATTAGTGAATCTTCTGAAGATTGCTGGTGGTCATGTGCTTCGTGTACCCCAGAACTGTCCCCTATATTGTCTGTTTCTATTTTAAGGCTTCTATCTTTCTCCACCGAGGTTTCTATATTGTGCATACTAGGTAGAGATTGCTCATAAAAATCTTCAGCTACATCTTTGCCTTTATCTTTTAAATCCTCTGCATCTTTTTGCTCTTGATTATAGTGGTGATATTGTTCATCAAAATAACAATCTTCATCTTCATTTATATCTATATAATCATTTAAACTTTCTAGAATGTGAGATATTTTTTGAGGAGGAGCAAATATACCATGCTTATCTCTGCACACAAAATATACAATGCCATCATATGTTCCATTGTTATTTCCTTCAGGTTTATCTAACTCCACTCCAGCCCAAAATCCTTTAGCAAAACTAGTCTCACCTTTGAATCGAAGAGTTCCTGGTTGAACATTGCCA
Source organism: Thryonomys swinderianus (assembly GCA_004025085.1). NCBI lineage: Eukaryota > Metazoa > Chordata > Mammalia > Rodentia > Thryonomyidae > Thryonomys > Thryonomys swinderianus. Next base: position 32,283 of record PVIC010007093.1, on the reverse strand, counting down.
ATTAGCACCCTGTCACCAATGTGGAAATCAAGTAATTCATCTACAACAGAAATTGAAGCCAAGGGAAGGGATTCAGAAACTCCATGTTCATGCTCCACATCACTACGTTCCTTACTTTTCATCAACTCAGTAGGGGACTTAATTTCTAGTAGCCTTTCAGAATGGACATTGCTATGAACAGAAAGGCTTTTCTCACTTAGGCATTCACTGATTTCATCATCACTACTAAAACTGGTGGCTCTACTTTTAGAGTTTGTTTGCTGTGACTTATTTCTGCAAGAGTGAGAGTCTTTCTTGAGTGGTAACAAAGATGATACCTTAGAGTTATCTTCATACAATTCAGCTGAAATTTCTTTCTTGAAAGAAGACCCTTCAAAATCTTCTGAGTATGACAATTCTTTAGGAGCAAAAGGATGTTCTGACAAAGACGAGTCCTTTTCCTTTTTGTTCTTTTGTTCAGGAATATCATTTTCTGGTTGGATGTCTGCAGCATGGCTTCTATCTTGATCTGACTTGCTTTCTTTCAATATTTCTTCCTTTTTATGAAGACTTTCGATGGCCAATCTAACTAAATCTTTCTGAACATTTATGGAATTTGAAGGAAGATCTCCCTTTAAAAGAACTTCAGCTAAGTCTCCCTGCTTCAGTACAGTATCAGATTTTCCAGATGGTTTAGAATAGGTATCTTCAATCTGACTCTCTTCCAATTTTGCATATTCTACTTTTTGTGTTTCTGAGTTTTTACTGGATTCTTCAACCTTAGCTTCTGACACATCAAAAATTCTATTAGGGGCATTTAATTCCTTGAGAAAAGGTAATGAGAGAACATTTTCTAGGGAATCTCCAGATTCTGCCCTGGCTTTCCTTGATCTGAGAATTGGAGGAGGAGTCTGCAAATATTCTTCAGTTTGTATGTCCAATTCAATCACTTTCTTTGCATATGAAGATAAAGACCTTTCTGATCTTTCAGAACCAGACAATGAAGCATCTTAAAGAAAAAAAAACACATTAAAATTATTTAACCACAGTCAATTTCCAGGACTCATTTGTAAATAAAAGCCAAATCCCAATGAAGAAAAACCCTATCAATAAATATGATCTTTTTTGGTTGTCTATTTAAGAGATTATAATGTACCAATAACAGAACATTTAAAAATTTTCAAGTCTGGACCAATTTCTACCTTTCCTCTCTCACTTACTCTCTCTGTAGTACTGGGGATTTGAAGCAAGGGCCTTGCACAGTGTTCTCCCACTAAGTTCTCCTTCTTTTCACAATTTTATTTTTAATATTTTGGCTTTTTGGTGGTTTTGTTAAGCAGGGCCTCACTATGTAGTCCAGGTTGGATTTGAATTCATGGTTATCTTCCTGTCTCAGCCTCCTGAATGCTAGTAGTAGAATTACAGGTGTGTACCACCATTCCTGCTTTAAAATTATTTCTTAAGTGTTGTCATAACTTAAAATGTGAAGAAAAATAGAGCTGAATTTATGGAGCTCTGTATGAACATTCTCAAATTATGAAAAAACAAAACTGTATGATACTACACAAAACCTTCAAATAGGATATCAAGGAAGAAGCGATACATATGTTTATATTTCTAAAAGAATTCATTTCCCTGGAGACTATAACTAAATTCTCAATGTTAAAAAAAAAAAAAAGGATGAACTATTTCTGCAAATGTAGCACCTGAAGAGCTAAATTTATAAAGAACAATACAATGAATTAATAAACAAGGTTTTAATTTAAATATTTATTTATTTATTTATTTATTTTGAGACAGGGTCTTGCTTTGTAGTTCAGGCTGGCCCTGAGCTCACTATGTAGCCCAGGCAAGCCTCAAACTCAGCAGTCCTTCTGATCTGCCTCCTGAATGCTGGGATTACAGGCGTGACCACCATGCCTGGCTAATTTTTCCTTTTTAATTGAAAAAAGTACATAATGTAAATAAATAAAAATAAAATAAAATAACAGCACAAATTTTTAGACTACATAGACAAAACTTTATTTTCCCTAGTTACATACCAATATGCTCAGCAATAGACTCCAAGGATCCTTTGGCACGTTCTGACTCTGTTAGTGATTTCCAGTTTTTTGCTGTTTCAGATCTGAAGAAAATTAATAAACAGAAATAAATATATTGCTCATAGTATTAATAACTGGCAACAAAAAAAGTATTCTTAAGTTTTTCTCCACTGGCAATATTTTAATCTTTGCCACTTTCCTCAAGCCTATTTCTGGTCTCTTTCACTTTCTGTATATGGTCTTACCTCCTGTTTAACTACAAATTTACCTATATTCACAGTTGTACTTCCTCAACTGCCTTTCCTCCTCACTACAGGGAGAAAAAGGTATGTCTCTCATTTGTTCAAAACTAATTGCTCAGAGCCTCACAGATGGTACTTATTTGTCTTTACTATAATTTTTGACCTTCTATCTACAGATTTTTGCCCCTCTCAGTTTGTAAGTATGCCTCATGTCTCAAAAACAACCACAAAAGTGGGCCGGAGGGTTAGCTCAGTGGTTCCAGTGCCTGCTTCGCAAGCGCAAGGTCCTGAGTTCGATCCCCGGAAACCACATACAATGCTGGGCGTGGAGACTCACGCCCACCACCAATCAATACCACATACCACAGTGCTGGGCATGGTGGCTCCCGCCTGTAATCCCAGCACTTGGGAGGCAGAGGCAGGAGGATTGCTGAGTTTGAGGCTTGCCTGGGCTACATAGTGAGCTCAGAGCCAGCCTGGACTACAAAGCGAGACACTGTCTCAAAAAAAAAAAAACAAACAACCACAAAAGTTACCCCTGAATTCCTTTCTTTCATCCTATCCTATTGTCTTTTCTTACCCTTTATATGAAATAGGATGGGCTAAATTTGCTATCGTCATTTTTTTTAGCTCCTCTTTATTTGCTAAGCCATACTTGTTTTTTTTTTTTTTTTTTTGAGACAGGGTCTCGCTTTGTAGTACAGGCTGGCCCATTCCAGTATATTGTATTGGCACTATCATTTAACTGTATATACTGCTTGTTTTCTTCTTTATCTGTGACTCATTGGTTGTTCAGCAGAGTGTTTTTAATTTCTGTGTGTTTATGGAATTTTTGTGATTTCTTTTGCCACTGATTTTCGAATCTGACTCTGGTCAGATAATAAGCATAGGATAATTTCAGTTTCTTTGCATTTACTTTTAAGCATGCTCTATGCTAGCAGGTAGTCTGTTTTGGAGAACATCCCATGTGTAGCTGAGACACATGTGTGTTCTGATGTTGTGAGATGGAATGCTGTAGACATCCACTAATTCCATTTGTTCGTAGGTTTGGTTCAGGTCTGATATTTCTTGTGGATTTTTTCTAGTTGATGTCTATTTGTGACTGTGGGGTATTGAGGTCCCTAATTAAAATTGTATCAGTGTTTATTTGACTTTTCATGTTTGTTAATATCTGTTTTACATAGTTGGGTGTATAGGAATTTGGTGCATATCTAATTGTTATCTCTTCCTTTTGGCTTATTTCCTTTATAAGAACATAGCGACCTTCCTTCTCTCTTAATCAGTCTTGGCTTGAAATCCACTTTGTCTACAAATAGCTGCCCTCTCCTTTTTCTCCAGGTTTCTATCAAATGGAATAATGTTTTATACCCTCTGACTTTTAGTTTATGAATTTTTTAGTTAAATGTATTTCTTATATGCAGCACATTGTTGGATCTTGTTTCTTGATTGAATCTGCCAGTCTCTTTTGATTGGTGAGTTGAGACCATTTATATTGATGGTTATAACTGAAATGTACTGGCTTATTCTTGTCATATTATTTTTCCTGCTGTTGGTTCCTTGTCTTTCCCCTCTGTTTAACTGCTTCCCCTGCCTGGTGGATTCTTTCTATTGGTGTTCTTGGAGTTGTGGTCTTCATTTCCTCTCTCTAAAATATGCATTTTGTAGAGCTGGTTTAGTGGTCATGAATTTTTCAGTTGCTCTTTGCCATTAAGTATCTTATTTTTCCACTGAATTTTAAAGATAGTTTTGCAGGGTATACCAGTCTGGGTTGGAAGGTTGTTCTCTTTCAGATCCTAAAATACTTCATCCCAAGTTCCCCTTGACTTAAGAGCTCGCATTGAAAATTCTGTCTGCTGTGATTCTAATGGGCTTTCCTTTATAGGCGGTTTATTTTCTCTAATAGCTTTTAATATTCTGTTCTTGTGCTGAATTCCGGAGATCTGGATAATTATATGCCTTAATGTAGATTTAATTTGGTCATGGCTAACTGGAGTTCTAAACACCTAACTTATTTATGTGTCACTTTCTCCATGTTTGGGAAGCTTTCTGCCATTCCTTTTTTGAACAGGCTTTTTATGGCATTAGCACTATCACCAGCTTTTTCACTGACTCCAATCAATCCTATATTGCTTTTCTTTGCATCATCTTGCAGCTGTTGGGTTGATTTTTTCATGGTCCCTGGCCATTTTTAAGTTATCTTTCTTTTCATGGTCATTAACTGTAATCCCGTGCTCTAGATCAGAAATTCTGTCCTTGCTTTCATTCAACCTACTGGATAGGCGTTCAATGGAATTTTTAATCTCCCAGATGTCTGTCTGAATCTGTTTCATTTCTTCCCTATGTTGGACATGGATTACTTCCATCATTTTCCTAAATTCTTCTATTTTTTTAAAAAGTCTGTGTTTACTCTGGATTCATTGAGCATGTGCTTATTTTGATCATTTTTTTTTTACCTGAGAGTTTATTTTCTCTATAACTTCATATATCTGTGTTTTACTTCTGCTTCCATCATTTCAGAAAATTCAGGAGGGTAACTTGATTTTCTCTATCTCATTGTCCCCTGGACTTGTACTACATGGGCAGGAAGTCAGAGATTGCATTTTGCTTCTGCATCTTATCATTTTCTCTATTTTTGGTTTATTTTGTTTTCAGTATTGATGCATGCAAATTTCTTATGGTAGAAAAGAAATCAAGGCTTCCTGAGGAAATGTCTAGTTCTCAGAGATGTCTTCTGGCCATATGTAGTTCTTGGTCTTTGTATGTGTCCCAAGATCCCACCTTCACTATTTATTCAGGATCAGAAGATAGTATTTATTTAGTTCAATACACAGTCCTTTGATTCTAGACTATGGTGATGGTTATAGTCTCAGACATCTGCACTGTTTTTATAGAAGGGAGAATAAATGATTACAATAGGAATGATATCCTTAAGATATAATGTTTGGTTTCTATTTCCTATGTCTTTATACTGCCCACAGATGTTGCTATTTTATCATATTTAGTACACAGCTTCCTTTTATTCTCCTTGAATGTGTATTTTTTTTGGCTTTAATCACTATGTATACATTGGTCATGCCCAAGGACCTCTGATAATTCTATAGTTCAATTCCACTTATATGAATTATGGTATCTCAAAATCAAAATTATAAGCTTCTCACAAAAATTACCCAGTTTTCTATTTAATTTAATGGAACCCTGAAGCCACCAAATTCCAGGAGAATCTGGAAGTGATTTCGTCTTCCTCAGTGAACACTTTTACTATTCAAATCTACTTCTTAAATATTCCTAATATATATTTTTCTTCTAGTCTTCTTTACTGATACTCATTTGAGGCCTGACTTAAAAACCTTTCATTTGGCTTTTAAGCTTACTCACTTTTATCTTTCCTCCACATTGTTTTCAGAAAAATCCGTGTACACACAAATTGTTGTCAGAAAAATCTGTGTACATACAAATCTGTCATTCTCTGGTTAAATCAACCAAACTTCTTTTCTTTTCTCTCTTCTGTCCCCTCCCTCTATTCTTTTCTTTCCCCCTCCCTATGCTGGAGACTGAACTCAAGCTCTCACACATGCTAAGCACATGCTCTTTAAAGCACACAATTATAAACCTAACCCTTGGTGAAAAATTTTTAGTTGCTTGATATGGTGAGCTAGAAAGCCATAAATACAAATTAAAATAAATCTCATAGTTTATAATTTGAGGAAATGCATAGATAAAAAATACAAATAAAATCTAAGCAGAAAAATTCTGAGAGAAAATATATCTATTTGTTCACATGTGCTATTTTGGGTTAGGTATTATGCATATATCACTTAAATTTTTCATTCCCTAAATATAATAATAATGTTAATATATAATGCTTATCCTGTTATAGGGCCTACTATGCCTTTAAACTCTTACAACAAGTATATAAATCATGTATTACTATTTTATTTAATAGAGATATAAATCTCTAGTTAAAAACTGAAGCACAGAAAGATTAAATAACTGCCCAAAGTTATTTGTTTAGCTGGTACTGGACATAGAATATAAATTCTTATAATAAGCCTGTATTACTTTTATAAAAAATGAAAAATCTCCAATTACTTTTGAAAACTTCTGAGGGCTCCTTGTGTTCTAAAAGATAAAATATAAACTGGGATTTTTTTTTTTTTTTTTCCTAAGTGAGAATAGGCTTTCAAAATTCAAGTTTCAGTTACTCATTTGCTAACTCAACCAGTATTGTCCTATGTTCAGCTCTGGTGATACACCAATATATTTTCTGCTTTTGGTTACTCATGAATGGCCTTCTCTTTTTTGAAACATCCCCAATTCTCAGTTATATTGACTGAGAAATTGACTAACCTATACTCATTGTTCAAAAGATTTAAATACTATAACCTGATTATATATTAAAAATTACAGTTGATATAATGTATATTTTAATACACTGTATATTCTAATACTGCTGCTCACTAACTTCTGTATTTGCATACTGACTATGTAATATTCTATCACCTGAGCTGAGCTATCCATCTGTTTTTGGACATAAAGATTATTTCTAAAACCCTGGGCAAATAGAGATTTTTGATACTTCGTATTTTATCAAGCTAATTTTCCCAAAGTGGCATTACTATGAAGTAGGATTATGATCACAGGTTACACAGTTTTGGACCCTAAATCATTGCTAAATTGTATTTTGAAACATCTATGCCAACTTGTGATACTACCACTAGCAATGTTGGAGAGTACTACTTTCTTTGCACCCCCTAAACTAAAGGATTAAAATCTATACTATATTATACAGAATTTTAAAAATCTGTACCACATTATAAATTTGTTTTTCACACACAATATTTTTTTCTTTTGTGAAACTAAATCTAGAGAGCACTATATCTTTATTTGTATAACTTCTTAGGTATTTAGAAGGTAAACTTCATGGGCTGGGGATTTTGCTCAAGTGGTACTGTGCCTACCTTGGAAGCACAAGGGCCCAAGTTTGATCCCTGGTGCTACAAACAAACAAACAAAACAACAAAAAAAGAAGATAAACTTCTACCAAAAAAATATTTTCTTTCTCAAACAAATAAAGATTAAATTACAGCAGAATAAAGATAAATTATCAAAAATTCCTACCTGTGTAAGGGAGGGGGCTTAATCTTGGGTTTTTCAGAAGCTGTAGAGAGGGTTTTTATCTGAGGTTTGGCTGTTGGTGATGTTTCCAAATCTCGGCTAAGCTCGGCTTCAGTTTTCTTGATGAATTCATCATAAGACTAAGTTTAGAAAAACCAAACAAGTTACTGTGAAGAATTTTAAGAGTATATTAAAAATTTTTAAATAGAATAACTTAAATATTCAGCCAACAAAGATGATATGGTTAAAAATCTCTCTCTTCTGCCTTCTCAGTCCAATCCCCAGGAACATAAGGCAGAACCTGAAGCAGATGCCAACGCAGCAGCAGAAGTAGCAGAAGCAGCAGGAGGAGCAGCACAAGCAGCAGCAGAGCTGGATAAAGATGGTTTTTAAAAAAAAATAAATGGAGGGCCCAGAATTTAGCTCAGTGGCTCCAGAGTCAGAATACTAGGTTCTGAGTTCAATCCCCAGTAACACATACCATAGTGCCAGGCATGGTGGCTCATCCCTATAATCCCAGCACTTGGGAGGCTGAGGCAGGAGGACTGCCATGAGTTCAAGGCTAGCCTGGGCTACACAGTAAGTTCAGGACCAGTCAGAACTACAAAGCAAGACCCTGTCTCAAAAACAAACAAACTAACTAAAATTAAATGGAGTACTACTCAACCATAAAGTATAATACATTATTTCACCTATTCTTTTTTGGTTGTTTGCTTTTGGTATGGGGATCAAACTCAGGACCTTGAGCTTCTGAGGCAGGGCCTGGAACCACTGAGCTAAGTCCCTGGCAAGAATGATAAATCAGAGATATAGCTAAGTGGATGCACATTGAGACATACTAATAAGTAAAATAGGACACACATGTCGAAATATCATATAAAATATATAAGTATATAACTATATATATTATATATATATAATATGTACAGGTACAAATTCTCAGTGATGAGTGTGATCATAATGCATAACATACACTTAAAATGTATCAATAAACTCAACTTAAAAAACCCAAACAAATAAGAAGCAGGAGCTGAAGAAGCAGAAGAAAAAGAAACAACAGAAGCAGAGGAAAAGAAACAAAAGTAAAACAAGAAGCAACAGCAGAAGGAACAGCAGAAGCTGCAATAGCAGTAGAAAACAAACAAGGAAAAGAAGAATAAGAAGAGGAACCAGCAGCCACAGCAAAAGAAGTAGAAGAGGAAGAATCAGAACAAGAAGCAAAAGATTTCTTCTTAGAAGAAATGATAGTCTCAATCTATAGAAATTTAATATTTATATTTCAGATTCTTATCACATTAAAAATTTAACTTATGTTTCCTAGTTATCACCCATTTTGTACATAAAAACTACTAATTTATAATTATAATTTGTATGACATCTAAGATAGCCTTTTATCTATTATCTCTCCAATTTCTATAAGGGCTAAAACTTCTAATTTTGCAACTCTCACTACTACAGCTATTCTGTCCAGCATGGCACATTCAGCATCACACTGTGGCCCAGAATAGACTATCAATACATATCTATGATTGAATGGGTGGACGGCTGGGCATCTGTCAATTAATACAGTTCCCTAAAAACCCTATGGTCACCATCCATGTCCTCTGCACCTGAATTCTCAGTGTTTTGACAAATTTTTGGTATTAAGCACATATTAGGTTGGCATGATGGTATACACCTGTAATCACACCGAGGGCTGCGGTAAAAAGAGTAAGAGTTGGAGGCCAGCCAAATCTCCAGAGTGGGACCTACCTCAAAAACCAAAACCAAACAAAAAAAATACCCAAAACATACATTAAATATACCTACATGGCCCACATAGCTAGGTATGTAAAAAGACTATGATTACTCACACCTGAAAACTACACTCATGAGTATAATCCACTTATTATTTGTGATCAAAGTCTGCGTTGCACTGGGAATTGAACCCAGGGCCCTGTGCATGCTAGGCAAGCCCTGTACCACAGAACTACATCCTCAGCCCTTTTTAAAATTCTAGGACAAAAGAAGCTGCCCTGCTCCTGAACACAAAGCCTCAGTTTCCCAATAGCTGGAATTATAGGCATGAGCCACCATGACCAACAGATTTATTTTTCATATAACCTGCCATGTATATTGCTACATCAGATATAATTTTAAAATTTAAATACAGAATTTTAATTTTATTTAAACCAATTAATAATATCTTAATCACTTTTGCTATTTCTAATATCTGTGCAAGTTATAATATCTGTTTCATCTCTGTACTGTGTACCTATACATACCCATACAAATGTTTACATCTGTTAACAAGTCTATTTATTATATGAAAGACAGTATGATGGTAAAGAACACAGAATCTGGAGTGAAAGCTGTTACATTGACAAGCTGTGTGCCCCTGGGAAAATCATTAATTTTATTGAAACTGTTTCCTTATGTATAAAATAGGGGTAATACTCATATTTTGTTGCTGTGAGGCTTAAATGAAAATTTCTACAATTAGCTATATTTGTGGCATATAATCACTTCAATTTGATGATTAACAAATGCCAGAGCAACTCATGTTACATAGTAAGATAAACTGGTAGAAATTTAAATGTCAAGAATTTTGAGTAAATATAAAAAGCAATTTCTAGTATTTAGAGAGTCTAACAATGAAATCAGCTGCATTTTGAAATTTTCATTACTGGAAGTTCAGGTAGATGATCTTCGCTGGTGATGACAAGAGAACAGATTTTTGTGAAATAGGCAGTTCAGATAGATTTTACAATGACTCTGGTGCTTTAGGACCTAGTGGTACCACTAAGGTAAATCTCTGGCCCTCTTAACTCATTATTAACAATATTAAAAATATTTTTAGTCCAGCATGGTAGAACATGCCAATGTCCCTGCTATTCAGTAGGCTGAGGCAGAAGGACTACAATTTCAGGACCACCCTGGGCCCCCTTAGTGAAATGTTCTCAAAATAAAGTACTTTGGGGATATAGCTCAGTAGGAGATAAGAGTACTTGCTTAGTATGTGCCAGACCCTGGATTCAATCCCTAGTAGCGAACAAGGGGAAGAGGAGATTCACATATACGATAATTTTTTTTTTTTTTTTTGAGACAGGGTCTCACTTTGTAGTTCAGGCTGGCTCTGACTCACTATGTAGCCCAGGCAAGCCTTGAACTCAGCAATCTGCCTGTCTCTGCCTCCCAAGTGCTGGGATTACAGGCGTCAGCCACCACGCCCGGCATATACAATAATTTTGATATTCAATACCCCTTTTTCCTATGTCTGACCTCTAGCTGTTTTATCAGACTGGCTTCTTGTGCTTTCAGTCTTTCCTTTTGTCTTTTTTTCTGTTCCTTCTTCAACTGATCCACAACTGTTTTTCTTTTCCGAAGCTCATCCTTCAGAGCTCTGATCCTACCTTCAATGTCACTCTGGTCAGACGTAGTTTCTGAAAAAAATACATAATGTATTATTTAATTTTAACTAAAGAATAAAGTTAACAAATACTGATGAAAAGGCTGTAATGTTAATATTTCATTTAAATAGTCAATCTAATACTTCACATTAAGAAACTTGGCTTTTGGGCCAGAGATTTAGCTCAGTGGCTCCTGTGCCTGCCTAACAAGCACAAGGTCCCTGGTTCCATCCCCAATAACCACATACAATGATACCAGGCTATACGGTATGGTGGCCACACCCACCAGCAATCAGTACCAAATACCACAAATGCCCCGCTTGGTGGCTCAAACCTATAACCCTAGCATTCAGGAGGCAGAGGCAGGAGGATTGCTGAGTTCGAGGCTTGCCTGGGCTACATAGTGAGCTCTGAACTACAAAGCGAGACTCTGTCTCAAAAAAAAAAAAAAAGAAAGAAATTAGGCTTTTTTTTCTTTCTTTCTTTTGAGACAGGGTCTCGCTTTGTAGTTCAGGCTGGCTCTGAGCTCACCATGTAGTCCAGGCAAGCCTCAAACTCAGCAATCCTCCTGTCTCTGCCTCCCGAGTGCTGGGACCACAGGCGTGAGCCACCACACCCAGCACTGTGGCATGTGGCATTGATTGCTGGTGGGCGTGAGTCTCCACACCCAGCATTGTATGTGGTTACCGGGGATCAAACTCAGGACCTTTCGCTTGTGAGGTAGGCTAACCCTCCAGCCCAAGAAATTTGGCTTTTGAAAGAAATTTATTAGTAAAATGTATCCTTTATTTTTCATAAGTTCCTCCTTTACTTTAGTCTAGTTTTTGCTTTTATGAGACTATTTAAAATTATAAAAAAATCTTAAGAAGCCCTATTTTGGTAAAATATATAGTTGAAGTTGAAAATTTTTAGGTTATTGAAATTTGTATATTCTGCAAGGAATTACTTCTAGTAACAAGATAAACATATTTAACTGATCTTTCCCTTAGTTATTAATGTATAATTTAATATCTGTATCACATTAAATCAAACTACAATTTTATCATTTCAAACGGACTGAAATCATTAGTTTATTCCTAAAAACCACATAAAAGAAAGAAATTGTAGAGAAATATATTCTGCTATGACCTTTTTTTTCCCACCCAGCATCAGGGACTAAATGCAGGGCCTTCATACTGAGCCACCAATCCCAAGCTCTCCAATCCTCCATTTTTGGGGAAGGGTCTTGCTAAAGCAAATCATCCAGGTTGGGTTTAGCTTGGAGCTGGGATTACTGTTAAATTTTTTTTTTTTTTTTTTTGAGACAGGGTCTCGCTTTGTAGTTCAGGCTGGTCCTGAGCTCACTACGTAGCCCAGGCAAACCTCGAACTCAGCAATCCCCCTGCCTTCCCCCCGCCCCCAGTGCTGGATTACAGGCATGAGCCACCATGCCTGGCACTGTGGTATGTGGTATTGATTGCTAGTGGGTGTGAGTCACCATGCCCGATGTTGTTGCATATGGTTACCAGGGATCAAACTAGGCACCTTGTTCTTGCTAGGCAGGCGCCAGAACCACTGAGCTAAATCCCTGGCCCAGTGTAACTTTTTTTAAAAGCTCTTAAAATATTTAAATTTACTGAAACCAAACTAGTTAAATCTTGTTTTCTTGGGCCAGAGATTTATTTCAGTGGTGCCACAACCACCTGGCAAGCGCAAGGTCCTGAATTCAATCCCCAGTACCAAAACAAAAAATCTTGTTTTCTTCCCAGTAGTTCATACATACACACGAGATATCTGGTCATAGCAACACCACAAAAAAGCATGTTATTATGATGTCATATACACATGCTATAAAAACAAACAGGTAACATTTAAAGATACTGCTTACTGCACTACTCATGGAAATTACATAGTATACAAATGACTGCTCCTTACACCACCTCCTGGAAGCACAAAATGGTGTATTTTCACATAGTAACATTGAGTGAGATATTTAATGGTCTAACAACCAATACTATTATATATTATATATAAATCTGAAGACTCAAGATGTGCTGTACATTACACTATAAAATCAGGTTTTTACTAGGTACTTCAGATTAAACTGCCTAAGAACTAGTTAAGGAATTCATGTAAATGAAAAAAAGCTTACAGTCTTTTTAAAATGGTGTGATCCAAATGCCTGAGCTAGAAATAACAGTCTTAGTTCCTGTCACTTCTCTAGCATAGAGGGAAGGTATACTAGAAAAGTCTTTATGTCAGTAGTGATGTTATGCTGAGCCTTCAGCATAGGAAAGCTCACATTTATTGATCAACACTCATAAAATGAAGTAAAGACAAAAGATCATTTTTAAACTTTGATCTATTACTTGATGTTTGATCCTGACCAATATCTAGAACTGGTGTGATAATAAGGTATGTGAAATGTAGCACATTACATAGAAAAAAAAATTTTTTTTTGTTTTGGTGCTAGGAATCAAACTCAGGGCCTGGCACTTGCCAGGCAGGTGTGGCACTGCTGAGCCACACTCCCAGACCTAGTACCTACAGTAGTATAAAAGCTCAAAAAATAAAAATAAGAAGATACACAATCAGCCTAAAATGAAGTAAACACAGTATACATAATAGAACACTATTCAGCACCACCTCCCAAGAAGAAAACTCATTTGTAAAAAGAATAAACCTGAAGATATTACATCAAGTGAAATAAGCCAGCAAAAAGAGATAAATACCACAAATCAAACCTTATGCAACTGTAGGGAGGGCTTCTGGGAAGTGAATGGATCATGGGTGCACATTATTCACGGGTGGATTAGTCTACTAATGAGGTTATAGCTAAAGGTGCTATTAGGAGGTGGGCTGATCACTTAGGACATGGCCTAGAAAGGTGTATGTCCCTCCTTTGCTCTTCCCTTTAATCTCTGCTTCCTGTGTGCCATGAGGTGGGCAGTTTTTTCTCTGCCATCTGGTTTCTTTGGTGCCAGCAGATCATGGACTAAAACCTCTTCTAAGCTGTAGATCTCAGGTATTGTACATTAGCAACAAGAAAATTCAAACTGATTAACACACCACAGATCTCATATATATAAAATATAAAAGTCAAACTCAAAACCCTGAGTTAAAAATCATCTAAGATTGGGGCCAGAGGATTAGCTCAGTGGTTCCGGCGCCTGCCTCAGAAGCACAAGGTCCTGAGTTCAATCCCCAGAAACCACATACAATGCTGAGCGTGGAGACTCACGCCCACCACCAATCAATACCACATATCACAGTGCCGGGCATGGTGGCTCATGCCTGTAATCCCAGCACTCGGGAGGCAGAGGCAGGAGGACTGCTGAGTTCGAAGCTTGCCTAGGCTACATAGTGAGCTCAGAGCCAGCCTGAACTACAAAGCGAAACTGTCTCAAAAAAAAAAAAATCATCTAAGATGAAATATAAATCCATAACTTTATTCTAAAACTGTATTTTTAGTCCAATAAGATTTATGTGCTTCCAAAACTTTAGACATTCTATTACATGTTATAGACCACTATACTCATATGACTTGTTTTATTTTTAAAACTGTATATATAGTAAGTCCCCAACTCACAAACAAGTTCTGATCCAGAAGAACAATCATCGGATTCATTCAAAACCACTAAGTGAGTTTTACACAGTACACTTGTGAATCTCACACAGGAGACTATGAAAGTTCATAATTCAAATGTTTGTAACTTGGGGACTTACTATACCAGGATTTTCTAATTTAAAAACATCATTCATTCATTCATTTAGACACAAGATCCCGTTATGCACTTCAGGCTAGCCTTGAACTCACTATTTTTACTAATCTTGAAATTGCAACAACCCTCCTCCCCTAGCCTCTCAAGTGCTGGAATGACAAGTGTGTGGCACCAACCAGGTTCTAATAAAAATATCTTTAACTTCTAAGGCTGTGAAGATTTAATAGCAGTTGATGAAAAATGTGGGAGTTCTAAGGACTAGGAAATGTTTATATTTCTAAGTACTAGGGGAACTAAAAGCAAAACCAAAGGCAGTTAGAAACTAAATAAAGGGCCTATAACAGTAAACAGGAACATTTATATCTGCCTAAATCTAGTATTTTACTGCATCATAGTATCAAGTACACATAAAAGAATCTCTAGAATTTTGTAACCTATACAATTTCTTACATGAATACTATACTGTTTTTATAACACTCTTCAATAAGATTTTTGGGGAAGATGGGAGAGATAAATAACAGAAAACTGTACTTTAGTTCACTGAAATATGTAAAGACCATAACAAAATAATCTGATTAAGGTTTTGATTATTTTTCATAGGTTGATTAAGCCAGCTTACTTGATAAACTGCACTAGTGAAGTACAGATATTATATTAACCCCACTCAACACTTCTAGAAATATTGTTCATGATGATGTCATTTTGAATAACTTTTACAGTTTAGAAATCTTTTTCTAAAATTACTCTTACTTGAAAAATCTTTATCCATAAAACAATATTTTAAAATATTATAATCAATCCTTTGTTTATAATTTATATAAGGATGGTTAAAATACTATTACACTGCTTCAGACTTTAAAAAGATAATCCAATAAAGGGAAGAATTTGGAAGAGTCACATGTAAAAGATTCAAAATAATAACCTACATTTCCAAGTACAAATCAAAATTTATGTTTACTGACACATTACTCCCAGCAATAACTTTTCAGAGTACACAAAAGCAAATGTACAGAAATACGAATTTCCAGAGATTAATATGAAAGAAAACATTCAACTGACTTGATCCAATGATTCTATTTTTAAGAAAGTGAATAATCAACAATATTATATACATATGTTCATTATTGAACAATTTGAGAAAATCTAGAAAACAGTAATTATGGCATATCTACCCTTTGATATTTTACACAATTACTCCAAGAATAAAGGAGATCAAGTGAGAGAAAACTTTATGATTTACTACTATCTCAAACAGAAATGGGCATGATTCATGATCACAGAGTACCCTGTACCAAAAAAATTAGTACTTGTCATTTTCTTTACTAAGTGTCTACTCGCAACAGAAAACTAAACTCAAAAGACAAAATACTCAATATCGCCAAAGTGACAATATTCAAAATAGTATTAATCTTTTCTTCATAATTCTACATAAACCAAGCACTATTTGTATAGATATGTTTCCCAAGGTCAAGAAGCTCTTCAAAGCCTTTTAAAATAGAAGCTGTTCATTCTTTCACAATCTAAAGGAATTTGTGATACGGTAAAGGGTGTGAGAAAACAGTAACCCACTGGCATTGTGGTCTGTTACTTTCACTACTTTTCCTCCTTTGAGATCCTGTATAATCACTTTTTATTTCTGTTCATGGTTGTCATTAATTCATTCAATAAATATTTAATAAATACCTACCATATGCAAACCCAAAATACTTGCTAGATTCTAGTTCTAAAATTGTTAAGAACAATTTGACCCTGAGCTGGGGATTCAGTGGTTCTGGTGTCTGCCTGCCAAGCACAAGGTCCCGAGTTTGATCCCCAGTACTACATATCACAATGCCAGGTGTGATGGCTCCCGGAACTCAGGAGGCAGAGGCAGTAGGATTGCTGCAAATTCAAGGCTAGCCTGGGCTACATATGAACTCAGGGCCAGCCTAAACTACAAAGCGAAACCCTGTCTCAAAAACAAAAACAAAAACAAAAACAAAAACAAAAACATATATACTCTTCTCTCTTGAAGAGTTTAGTAATGGAGATCTGCTGGGCAAAGCCTGGTTACAATTTGCATTGTCTGATAAGACATGTTGAAGTACAGAATATTATGGAAAAAAATGTCCACTAACACATGAGAATAAAGTGGTTTGTTATGTTTTTTGAAATTAGGGATATAATTACTAATAAGCAAAAACATTATGATTTAATCTTGCCAAAAAAAAAAAGCAACTACAAATGCAACAAAGGATAACACTGTACTTATGCTTAGACAAAGCTTACTAAAAAACAATTCAAATATTGTACTAAGATAAAGTCATTCTTAGCCTTACCTGATTGTGTCATAGATAATGACTCATCAGACCAACTATAACAATGGTGATAAGACTTCACAGGAAGATGACACTGTCCTCCAGTCCTATGACTTCCTTTGCTTGACTCCTGCTTTGACACAGATGCACAGCTTTTGGGAGGTGACTATTTAAACAGAAAATGAAGTGAGAACTCTTCTGTGATATAAATGTGAAATTCTATTTAAAATTTGAGGACCACTCGGGAGGCAGAGACAGGAGGATTGCTGAGTTCGCGGCGGCTTGCCTGGGCATCATAGTGAGCTCAGGGCCAGCCTGAACTACAAAGCGAGACCCTGTCTCAAAAGCAAAAAAAAAAAAAAAAAAAAAATTGAAGACCTAGGGCCAGGGATTTATAGCTCAGTAGTAGCACACCTGCTTACCAAACACAGTGTCCTAAGTATGATCCTGGTACGGGCGGGAGGAGGGGAGAGCTCCTAGCCAATTAAGGATATTATTTACAAGATATTTTAAATAACTATGACAGAAATTGAAAACAACTTTTATAAATTCTGTAGGACAAGAACTCAGTTTTTCCTAAAGGCAAAAGAAATTATAAAAGTAGCTTTTAAAAAAATGTATAGTAAGTGCTCACTTAGGCAGCACATATACTAAAAAATGTATAATAAACTTAGTAGCTAAATGTCAGTGCTATTTATCATCCTATTTTAAGTTACAAATACTAAAATATATACTACTTTTATAGAAGAGGAAAAAAATAAAGCATGACTATCTATAGATTATCATGAAAGATTAAATTTCTACCCTGACATCAAGAGATAGAATACCTGTTTTGATTCCTTGCTACCATCACTTTCTATCTTTATAACTTTTGGCAAGTTCTTTAAATTGGGAATGGCAGCAATCTACTCGATTGTTTTGAGGGTTAGATGAGATAATGCATATAAGGTATTTAGTATACTACCTACCTGGCAATGGCTAAATTAAGTACTCGATAAGTATTAGCTTTTATTATAAAACCACTTTGAGATAATACTATAATTTTAATTTCCCCCATATATTTCTTGATAACAAAAAACTATTTTTTAATATTTAGCTTGTAAGTATCATAAACGGGATGCTACATAAAATGTAACAGATTCACAGAAACTTAGAAATTAGTAAGATTATGCCAAAATGCACAGTTGGTTATACATTCTTAGAAGACAGACGTTATGTTACAAGGGGACTATTTATACCACAAGACTATTACTACCATATAAAAACTTTTAAAAAATCACCAACACAATAATTTAATATGGAATCAGTTCCCCTCTGAACATAGAATGATTTTACTCCAAATCTTTCAGGTAATATAATAAATATGACCCTGACTGATTTTTCAACAGGGGATATGCAGTTCATTCTTTATATCTATGTTCAAAATAAAGATTTGTAAAAATGATATTCTATTTTTAAAACTGTATTCACTAAATATTTAATATTCTTATACTATTTCTTGATAAATTTTATAAAATCAAGTTTAAAAAGTAAGTTCCTATGGTGAGTTTTTAATCTCCAATTTTCTTTTCTTCTCTAAGGTAAAGATAAAGTTAAGGATAGTTGGGGCTGGGGATTTAGCTCAGTGATTCCAGCGCCTGGCTCACAAGCACAAGGTCCCGAGTTCGATCCCTGATTTAAAAAAAAAAACTGTAGAAAATCTTATTTTGGTAACAAGCACTATTCTAACAGATTTAAACATTTCAGATCTGCTTTAAAGAGATGACACTATTACTTTTGTTCTGATTATGAGTGAGCAAGCAGTCATTAAATTATAATATGGGAACCCTGGTACTATTTAAGATCTTACTGTTTTTAGGACAAAACACAGATTTTAGAAAGAATTTACAATGTTCCCACCAATTATCTTTATTAAAGACTTTAAAGGTTCATATATGCTCAATATTAGTAGACTTGACAGCACATAACTTTGTGACTGCCACTAAAACTGTACTTTGTACATTTATGAATCTATGAGTTAATAAAAAACTACTTCCACTGACATGTTACATACCGTATATTACAAATATGGATTGTAGTTAATGCTGTCATTAATAGGAATAATATAACTGTTTATACCTCTTACACAAGCTTCTTCCAAGGAAGCCTTAAGATACTGACTTACATGTTTGCTAGGAGAGGTAGAAGATTCTAGTTCATGTGAGTAAACCATTTCTTCAGTCAGTATACTGTGGTCTGGACTCCCCGGTTGCTCCTGCACTACAGACTCAGGTGTTATATATAAACCAGCAGGGCTACCTAATTCTTCTGGAATCGAGCTTTCACTGTTCAGATGACAGTACGAAGGCAATGGAGATTCCTCTTCACTCACTACATCTACAAAGAGAGGGTAAAAACATGAAAAATACACAAAACTTTTCAGTGGAGAAATAAGATTCTTACATTTTACATTTATGTTTAGCATAAAATCACTAGCTGCATCTGGATGTAATTTATTTTGTCACAACATCTACTGTATAATTTGTTAAATTAAGAACTTAGGTGCTACCAACTGAGGAACAATGTCACATATAATCAGCAAGGACAGTGGCTAGCAGGCACTGTGCCACTAAGCTACATCCCTGGCCCTCCATCTATGGTTTGACTTTTTACAATTAAAAATTTAAAGTCATGGTGAAATACTTATAAAACTTACTACTATAATAATTTAATATAATAAAAGCATATAGTTCAGTGTCCTTAAGGACATTCATACTGTGTGCAACCACCATCACTACCACCTCCAGAACTTTATCATCATCCCAAACTGAAATCCTCTACCAACTCTCCAACCTGTACTGTCTGTATACATATCTGACTACTGTAGGCTCAACCAGTTTATTTCATTTAATGCCCTCAACATTTATTTATGTTGTGGTATAGACAGAATTCTCCTTCCTTTTTATGGCTAAATAATATTCCATGGTATACACCTGCCATATTTGAATATCAATGCACACTTGGGTAGCTTTCATCCTTTGACTACTATAATAATGCTGTTGTAAAACTAGTTATATAAATATATCTTTAAGACCCTGTTTGACTCTTTTTTTTGTTTGTTTGGTGGTACTGGGGGATTGAATTCAGGACCTTGGGTTCACAAGGAAGGCGGTGGCATCACTGAGCTAAACCCCGGCCCTAAGACCCTGTTTCAAATCTTCTGAGTATATATCCAGAAGTGGAACTGCTCAGACTCATGACAATTCTATTTTTAGGGGTTGTTGGTTGTTTTTGTTTCCAGAGAAACTGCAACCATTGTACTTTTCACCTGTTGTGCACAAAAGATTTCTACTTTTCCACATCCTCATGAACACTTTTACTCTTTATTTTTTTAAAGTAATAGCTATCCTATGTATTTAAGGTGGCACCTAATTGTGTCCCTGACTTGGGACACTGGCAATATTCAAGTGCTTCTAAAGAAATATGGTTACTTATAGGTCAATTTTTAGCGTTTCTTTTAAAATACAGACATGCAATGCACAGCAATATTTCAGTCAAAGACAGGTCACATATATAACAGTGAATATATGTTTATTTTATATGTGTGTGTATGTGCAACACAGATTACCTAATGATGTCACAGATGCTATAAAGTCATAGTGCAATTCATTATTCATGTGTTTGTGGTAATCCTGATAGAAACAAACCTATTGTGCTGCTAGTTACAGTACACAGAAGTATGGGATATACAATTAAGCACTGTACGTAATACTTGATAAAGATCATAAAGGATGACATTACTGGTTTATGTATTTACTATATCATACTTTTTTGTCATTTTAAAGTGTACTCCTTCTGCTTACTATAAAAACTGCCATAAAAAATATGGTACATCATGCCTGCAGCAGCTTCATGTATCTTGTATTTATTCTTTGTCACTTGATTATATCAAGAGATTATGTCCACGTCAAATGTTTGAATCATACTATCTAGGATTAGGTATATATACTGTGTATCTAAGATTAGTTGTACATACTGCTTGATGTGCACGCAATGAAGAAACTGAATACATTTCTTAGAACATATCCTTATTGCTAAGTGTTGCATGGCTATATATCCTATAAATAAAGGTGAAAAAAGTAAAAAACTTTGTAAAGTGTAAAACACGCACAAAATGTCCACAATGGTATGCTCTAGGGTAGTGATGGCAAACTTTTTAGAATCAATAATACAAATAGCTCACTGCAGCATAGGGGTCACAGGCTCACCATCACTACTATAGAGTAACAGTTTTCATAACTTTTGCCTCAGTATCCCTTCATACTTCAAAACAACTAGTGAGGACCCCAAAGAGTTTTAGTTTATGAGGCTATGCATCAGCACTTACTATACTAGAAATTAAAACTAAAAAAGTTTCAAATAATAATCTATTTTAAAGAGCATTAATAAAACATTAGTACATATAGCATTTTTAAAAATTTTAAATATAACTTTTTCCGTAAAAGTTTAGTGAGATAGAGGATTATTTTTCACTTATTAATACTGTTAATATCTATCATAACAAAAGACAGCAGTGCTTATATATGCTTCTGTATTCAATTTGTGGTGATATGCTTTAGTTGAAGCATATGCAGAAGATCCAGACATGTAGATCAAAAAGGGAGTTTTCTGAGAGTCTTTTTTTCTGAGAGTTATGGATATTCTTTCAAGGTATACCAAAACTTGATGTGTGGTAGTTTCTCAAGTGTTCAATATAATGTGGATCCTTAAACTATATCAATAAACTTATGATTTGTTACATTAAAATCTAACCAGATTACATATTAGTCATATTTATTGAAAAAAGAAATATTGAGGTACAGCTCAGAAATTGGGTTTGATTAGCATGAATGAAGATCTGAGTTCCATATTCAGCAAAACAAAATATATAAAAACTAACTTTCTACTTGGGGAAAAAATATAAAATCCACGGGTCTGTATGGCTCTTTCACCATGTACAATTTTGTAAATCATTATTGATCATCTGGAAAATATTGGTTCCTTGAATTAGGAAAATGTTGACATACTTCATTAACAATATGAAAGGATTTCTGATTAATGTAAACATCGATCGGGAAACTAGCTACTAAACACCCAAGTTCCAATAACCCTAGTTTGTCACCTACTTAAAAATGATACTCCATGAAAAACAAGACTAGTTTGTTCAGCTTTTTTGCAATTCAAATCATTTCATTGAAGTGCTTCTTCAACATAATCATCATGCTCTGGCACAAACAAGTGCTTTATGCATATACCCTATTTTGTTATACAGAATATTAAAATAGGCCGATTTAATATAATTAATATTTAAAAATATTCAAGGAATTCTTGCACAACTCTGGTACATTTTAATTGTTAGTATAGGGTGGTAAATAATACAATTATACTAGTACAGTGTAGTGTCACTTTGTGCTTTTATACCATTAGTGTAATGTCAACCTAAGAAAAAAGCAAATAACTTGTATTATTGTAAAAATAATTTGGCCGGGCGTGGTGGCTCACGCCTGTCATCCCAGCACTCGGGAGGTAGAGACAGGAGGATTGCTGAGTTCGAGGCTTGCCTAGGCTACATAGTGAGCTCAGAGCCAGCCTGAACTACAAAGCAAGACCCTGTCTCAAAAAAAATAAAATAAAATAAAATAAAATAAAATAAAATAAAATAATAATTTGACCTCCCAGATTCCCTGGGAGACCCCCTAGGCTTTATGGATTATATTTGAAATACCACTTTTTTAGAATTTATACCTGGGATTGGAACTGCTGAATCATAGGATATATATTTTTTATTTTTATTAATATTTACTTTACTACCATATGTTTTTCAAACTAGGTTTAACAATTCACATGTATACCAGCAGATCTTTTTCCACTGACATACAAGAGGTTTGATGAACACTGTGGTAGATTCAATGGTAGTCCCCAAAAGATATGTTTATAGCTTAATTCCTAGAAATGTATGAATGTAAACTTACTTGAAAAAGAAGTTTCTGCAGAATACAGGATTTCATGATAAAAATCATCCTATGTTATCACGGGTGGGCCCTAAAGCAAATCAAAAGCTTCCCTATAAGAGATAAAAGAAGGCTGCGGATTTAGCTCAATTGGTGTTAATGGATGAAAATTCTTCTTTTTTTTCTTCTCTGAGACAGGGTCTCATTTTGTAGTTCAGGCTAGCCCCGAGTTCACTTTGTAACCCAGGCAAGCTTCAAAATCAGCAATATTCCTGCCTCTGCCTCCCGAGTGCTGGAATTACAGGCGTGAGCCACCATGCCCCGCACTGTGGTATGTGGTACTGATCATTGGTGGGCATAAGTCACCCTGGCTGGTATTGTTGTATGTAGTTACAGGGGATTGAACCAGTGATCTTGTGCTTGCTAAGCAGGCACTGGAACGATTGAGCTAAATCACTGGTACCTGAGAGCTTTTTTTTTTTTGATACAGGGTCTCACTCTAGTTCAGGCTGTCCCTGAGCTCACTATGTAGTCCAGGCAAGCCTCAAACTCAGCAATCCTCCTGTCTCTGCCTCCCGAGTGCTGGGATGACAGGCGTGAGCCACCACGCCCAGCACTGTGGTATGTGGTATTGATGGCCGGTGGGCGTGAGTCACTACGTCCAGCATTGTATGTGGTTACTGGGGATTGAACTCAGGACCTTGCGCTTGCGAGGCAGGCGCCGGAACCACTGAGCTAAATCTCCGGCCCTACCTGAGAGCTTTTTAAAGGTTGATTTTAACTAAAGAAAAAATCTTGGTGCAGTCAGAATAAAACTCAATATTAAAAGCCATGTCTAACAGACCATTAAAGAAGGTCATTTGTAAAAGGATGTTTAGCTACTGGGGTAAAATTTGTTTACTGGCTAAAGGACTAAGAAGTTTCTCATTTTCTTTCTTTGTAGATTTTGTTCCATTTTGTTTTTTTCAGTAATGGGGACTGAACTCAGGATTTTGTGCTTATTAGGCAGGTGCAGCACCACCAAGCTAAATTTCTGGCCCAGTTCTCATTTTCTCATTGAGAAACTTTGGCGAGTTGTATTTTCTAGAAGAATTTACCCATTTCTTCCAAGTCTTCAAATTTTTACTGACAAGAAGTTATTCATCATTTTTTTTTTGAGACAAGGTCTTGCTTTGTAGTTCAGGCTGGCTCTGAGCTCACTATGTAGCCCAGGCAAGCCTTGAACTCAGCAATCCTCCTGTCTCTGCCTCCCGAGTGCTGGGATTACAGGCATGAGCCACCATGCCTGGCTATTCATCATATTTTGTTATCCAAGTTCTGCAGCATGTATAATTGTATTATCTTCTTCACTTTTAATCATTAACATTTTAAAAATAAATGTCTTTCAAATATGTTAGGTCTTAGTTTGTAATCTGAACATTTCATATTTATTACCTTTTTGTTCTGTTCTCTGGTCTTCCAACTCTTTCTTAGGAGTTTTGGGTTTCATTAATTCTCTGTCCCAGGCAGCCAAAGCTTGTTTTTCCATTTGACGAATTTCAGCTTCTTCTGCATCTAAACGCCGCTTCCACTCTAGAAGCTCTTCTGCGTGTTGTCTTCGTTGCATTAATTTTTGTTCTCGCTTTGTCAGAAACCTGTAAAACATCAAAAAGACCAATTAGAGGAAACCTATAAGCAAAGATCCTTTGAAAGCTGTCTCTTAGTACCTACCCAAATTGTGCAAAAGAACATTCACATTACTCCTCTCTAAAAATACTTAAGTAAACAGGTTTTGATGAGCTGACTTATTCAGAAAATGAGAGAATTTAATGTTTTACTGATAATGTTTCATAAGATTATCAAAGGAAAGATGATGGTAAATTTAAAAAATCTTTAGGATAGATGGATAATCATCACTAAAATTATTAACACATTCATTTTTATAAGTGATTCTTTTTCATAACAAAAAGATACAGGAAATTCATTCTGAAGGCTCAGACTAGAAAACACACAAAACCCAAAACAACAAAGACCAAAAACAATAAAAACAAACCCCAAAGCTCCAAAACAAGCAAGCAAACAAAAACATTTATATTTCTTTTTAAATTTTGTCTGACTTTGCTTCAATTCTAGTCAGTGTGGTTTCTATTACCTAAAGATATGTTAGGTGGTAAATCACTTTTCCATATAGAAAACACAGCACCAGTCAAATGTTTTATGCATATAAAGCATTAACTATTTTGGTGGTAATCACTTTTCCATACAGAAAACACAGCACTAGTGTGTAACTATTTATTTGAGTGAAAGGATGCATTCAATGTGTACAATTTCTCAATTTAACTCAATCTTTAAAATTAAATAGCCAATCATATCTTAGGTCCAAAAGGTTAAGAAAAATTATTAATTTGATTACCTCCGAGGCTATAAATTCTTCAAATGTAGATACCATATCTAAATGAAAGATGAGCTGTTCATATTATTAGTGTTAGATCTATAGCAGTAACTAAAAAATGCATTCACATATCCAACAATCAAAAGCACAAGATGAGCTGTCAATTCATTTCTTGAATAATCATCATATCATATTAATGGTAAAATCTACATTTTGACAGAGGCCTCTGAACTGTTAAAAAAAAAAAAGAAAAGAAAAAGGAAAAAAAGCAAACGAAACAAAGAACAGAGCATGCTCTATCAAAGAGTGCACTGAGAAAGGTCCAAAGTTACCTGACCAACTGGTTGTAGATATACAGCTGGAATTTGGGATGAAGGTTGGGAAAACAGACACTGAGAGAGGCCCAGTGATGAGACGTAAAGACAGAGAAGAAGTAGTGAACAGGAGAGCAGTGTCTACAAAATAAGGAGGAGGAAGATTTTTTAAAACCAAGAGATCAAGAGGCAGGAAGAATGAGAAAGGGAAAGCGTAAGGGCTGAGTGAAGAACTTTCAGTATGCTTCCTGACATTATAAACTACTCAGTTAAATCAAACGTTATACTCCACATGGCACAAAAATGTACTTCTGTAGATCTTATCAATAATTTCTGAATAAGTATGTATGGCTTTGTGCTCAAATACTGCTTGCTCATCATCTATACATTTTAGTTAAATCCACGTATCTGTGAGTAAGGTAATAAAACTCACAGTGTGAAGCCAAATAAGTTTTCAAATAAGCTTTAAAACAGAGTACAATTATGGCCATGAACCTCATTTATTGGTGACTGTACATACATATGCAATCCTGACAAACTGATTTTTAAATCTGTACCTTGTCATGTACTTTAAGCTTGAAATTAAATTAAAAAGTACAATTTTCCTTACTTAACCATACCATCATGATCTAGCTTCAAAATAATAACAATTCAGTAAAACAAATTATAGAAAAATCTTATTAATCTCTAAACATAAAACTATTAACAGGATATATTGGAGTTATCTTGTCCAATCTCACAAATGCCTACCTAAATAATACTATTGAAATAAATACCCATTTTATTAAATATCAGGATGCACAAATAAGAATGAAGTGAGCTAGTCTCAATAAATATTGTCAGTTAAAAATACACAATGTAAACCTTTAATAAGATTAAAGATAAGAAAAAAATGCCGTATGTCAAAATTATATATATTTTTAAAAGCCCAATTTTTCTTTTGTTAGCAAATAGATCATTATACATGTATGAAACGATAAGTAAGTGTAGTAAAATTTTTGAAAGTTTACTTCTCTTTGACAGAGCATGCTTCTGTTCACATGCACAAACAACTCATAGATCAAGGCAATGTTTATTGCCTTGGAAGAGCAAGGAGTAATTTCAGTATAGATATTAGATACAGAAGTGAGAAAATCTAGGTATAAATCCAGCCACTTACTTGCACTTTAAAAAGTATGTTTAATCTTGCCTATAGATACCTTTAGATAACAAACTGTTTCAATATGTTTTCCCACATATTTTATTTCCCATTCATCTACACACACACACACACACACACACACACCTGGATTGCCTTGATTTTCTGCACAGATGCTCAAGGAAAAATATTTTTGCAAATTTTAGTAATACACTGCAATTTTCCTTGCCATTTATTATGAATGTATAAGCTAATTTTGATCCCAATTACCAAATTATTACACAAAAACAAATTCATATGCCAAAAGGTTCAAAAAATCTACTCATAACATTCAAGTATCACCCACCCTCTTGAGTATGTAACTCCTAAATGTACACCTGACAGTACAAAAGTAAAATAATATTGGAACATCTGCAATAAACTACAAAAATATACAAGTCAAACTTCTTGCCCACGCCAATGTAGAGAATAATTTTCTCTAGTAGAACAAGAACTGATAGTTACGTTTCATCTGTACAGATTAAGAATATTCAAAAGCTCTAGTTTAGAAATGAGCAAAAGAAATGGCTTATTAGCCATTATCTATTGAAAATGAAAATTTTAAAAAGTGTAATTTTAACTTAATCATAAAGCTACAATTTCTTCTCAGAAATGTATCTCCTTATTTAATATAAATATATCCTAGAATAGCATTTTTAAAAAGCTGAATAAAAGTTGAAATAAAGGAGCACTATTTTATACCTGAGTTAATAATTCTTCAAGGCAAACATAAGAAATAAAATTTGTGAATGATGGAAACATAAATGTCTACTAACAGAAAAGGATATTAATAGCCTTCACTGACAACAAATGATATTGATATTCTTTATAGCTGAGGTAAAGGTACTGTCTAACAAGGATTTTGATGGTGGCAGAATTGTGGGCTAGGATTAGACACACAATACATTTCATCTAGTATGAAAATCATTGTATTTTTATAATGTTTGAACTTAGGGGATTAATGACCAATTAATTTGCTTTTAAAGTCACACTTTTATGTAAATTTAATTGCACTGATATATGACTCCAGCTATAAACCATCCAGCATTTTTCCAGTTTCAACAATTACTATTTAGAAGGATAAGTTTCTATTAAAGATAACCTGAGGTCATCAATGTAATTTTCAAAATGTATGAAATTGAAAGCAGATAAAGCTAAACAACCTCAGCTAGCTACAGTTCAGAGGCAAAAATCCTGGTTCTAGCTCCATCATCCTACTGTAGTGTGACTGGCTCAAGTTACTTAATCTCTACACATCTCAAATGTATTCTTCCTAGACAAAGGTGACTTCTCTAACAACCCCACTAGTTCTAAAATTTTATGACTCTTCAAATACTCCCACTTTTCTTCAAACTTCAACACAATGCTAAACTATGTGACATGAGATCCTCCCCTACTCCTGCCACCATGAGACTAATGTAACTGAGATAGTATTCCAACTAATTATAAAATACTGCTATAAAGGAACAATTATCTAAACTTTACCTACTTATTTACTAATTTATTTATTTACTTTATTTTGCAGCACTGGGCATTGAACAGATGATCTTCACATTGAGCTACATTCCAAGCCCTTTTTATTTTTATTTTGAGCTAGGGTCTTGCTAATTTCCCAAGTTGCCAAGTTGCCTGGGTTGACTGGAATTTTCTATTCTCTTGTGTTAGCCTCCCAGAGTGCTGCAATTATAGGCATGCACTACCATACCCAGTTCTAAATTTTAAATGAAATTTCAAGATCTAACATTATTCAATTCTGAAAAATATTAAATAAAACAAAAATTTAATTTTATTAATTCTGGATTTATAAATCTTTAATTCTACATTGCTATAAGTAAAAATGGAACACAGAACTTTTAATTTTTAAAGTGGATTAATTCTTCCAATCTTTAATAGTATTCAAACAGTAGATAAGGATAATGATAGCACTGACCTAAAAGAAAATGCAGTTTAGTGTTTAGCAAAACCCTTTTTACTACTTAAAAATCTTTAGCAAAACCCATTTTACTACTTAAAATTGCCTAATAATGTGCATATACTTAGACAAAGTAATATAGTACATTATTCCTGACCTAGGAACTACAGAAAATGGAAACACATTATCATACTATCAGGATTTATTTAACTACTACACTTTGACTAAAACTTTTTCTAATTGTGTTAATTTAAGAAGATAATTAACAATTTAAAAAATTCTAATTGAGATGTCTTTAATAGAATATCAAAAGTCATCCAAAAATTCACTCAGCAGATTAATAATAAAGATTTCAAAATTCATTAGACAAACCATATTTCTGGACAGACAAATGTAAAATATGTATTCACTTGACTTTTTGATGAATTATTTAAAGCCAGGTAATTTTGTCTTTAGTGATTTTCTAAGCAGACTGTGATGTATAAAAGGAACATTTAACATTTTTGTGTCTATTTGTTCATTTTTTTCATGCTATCAAGAGATTTATAAAAACTTTTCTAAATGACCTTACCACCCCCTCACACACACACACTAAACTCTTTGAGGGCAGGATATATGTTTATCTTTATAATCATCAGAACCTACCATATTCACAGATTAGTCAATAAATAAATCCTAAGGAACCAAGTGTATAATACAGAAGAGCACAATGTTTTAGGTATTAGAATACTTGAAGATAACACTATTTTAGTGTTTCATTTGCTCAGTACACACTTTTCCTGAATTAAAATTGGCAAAATAACAGGAAGAGTCAATTTCATAGTTTGTTTTATGAGAATATTTGTTTATAATTATAGGCAATCCATTTATAAAGCATTTAAAACTTTTTCATGCTTTTCACTATATTAAAACCAGAAACTGTTTATAAAACATCAATAATGAATTATATTGTCTTAATGATTTTTTTTAACACATTACAATTTTTGAAAATACTCTCTCATTCTCAAATGTCAGCCACCATCCAACCATTTCTTTTCACTATTGTCTTTTCTCATCACTCCAACAAATACAACTCCATTGTTTTTAAGCAACACATCAACAAATTACTGAATCCTTTGTGACTTATTTTCAACAAATTACTTAAGTTTGCTGCAACAGTTGATAAGAGATGACAAAGTAATAACAGAAATACTCTAGGTGATTAATATTTTAGATTCTATGATAATACGTCAGGAAACTTGGAAAAAAGTTAATAAAGTAAACCTTGAATTTGTTTTTTAGGACATAAAAGTAAACAAACAAACAAACAAACAAATAAATAAATAAATAAATGTTTTTTTTTTTTTTTTTTTTAGACAGGGTCTTGCTTGTAGTTCAGGCTGGCACTCAGCTCACTATGTAGCCCAGGTGAGCCTGGAACTCAGCAATCCTCCTGCCTCTGCCTCCCAAGTGCTGGGATTACAGGCATGAGCCACCATGCCTGGCACTGTGGTATGTAGTATTGATGGCTGGTGGGTGCAAGTCACCACGCCCAGCATTGTATGTGGTTACTGGAATTGAACTCAGGGCCTTGCGCTTGCGAGGCAGGCACTGGAACCACTGAGCTAAATCTCTTGCCCGTTATTTAAGATATTTAAAGCTTTAACCAAATCTAAAATAAGCACCATAGACGCTGACCTCACAGACTAGGATTAGCAGTTTCTTCTACAGATGGGGTTGAATTATTAGGAATATCATTAATAGAGATTAGCAATGAAGCTCTTACTGAAATATATGATCAAAGGTCAATGAAATCACCCTTGAAACTCTCTTCCACAGTATTTACCATTCAAAGACATGTGCAGACAGCTAATAATGCAAGTCAGCAATAAAAATTACAAGAGAGATAATTCTAATTTTAAATTCAAAGATCTCTGGGGGTAATGCATCATTGTCTCTGCAAGTTAGTAGAAAAGGAAGAAAGCATCTTTGGACCAAATTTCAGTCAATTTTTAAGAACCTTGCTTAGCCTATCCCATGGGATTTATCCAAAAGGAATATTCATGTATTTGTTAATATTATTTTTTATCCATCCGTACATTACAAAATTAATCTATTTTTAAAAACATATTTTCATAGTCAATGTATTTTTCATAAGTCATGAAATGGTTTTTTTGGCAATGAAGTGTCAATGTATAACAGCACTTACAGAAGTATAGATTTCACTTACAAATGTTTAACCATTTAAATGAAATCGTAGTTTGGAATTATATAAATATAGATTATTAAATGTGATAATATGTGGTAAATAACAAGATAACAATTTAAGTTTATTATGTGATTTAAACTTAAGTTAAAATGGTAGTCAACAAAAATTTCTAACTGAATATTTCAAGAAACTTAGATATGGGGTAGAAGAGGCAAAGACTGATGTTGTTCCTATTTTCTCAGTATTCTAATACCAAGAAACAAAGGTTAAAGGTTAGGATTAGGTCAGGAAACTACTTTGTAACCATATTTAATTAAATGTAGCTCAAACTCTCAATGTTGATTATGATTATAATGTGTTTATAAAATGTACTCATAAAATCAATTAAAAAAAGTAAACTGTCACACAAATGTCATTTTATACGGTCAAAGCTTATGTGCAACTGAACTATATCTAGGAGAAGCTTTCTTTAAAACTAATTCTGGGCCAGGGATTTAGTTCAGTGGCACAGTACTGTCTGCAAGAACAAGGTCTCAAGTTCAATCCCCAGTATCACAGAAAACAAAACAAACAATAAACCCTAATTCTTAAAAGTATTTCAGAAGAATATTAGAATGCTAAATCATTTAACATCCCAGGAAGATCTCAGCCTTTCTGATGGCAGCTAAGCAACTCACACCTACTCACAAGGTTGAAGTTTTACTCTTCTGTTTGAAAATGCCTGAGAAAGGATGGAAAGATGAGATGTCAACTAAATATATTACCAGTAGCTCCCAGAGTTGAAAGATATATCCCTTCAAAAGGAAAAAATATTGCCATAGGTACACTTACAAACACTATTTGGTTTTTTAATAAGAAATTTGAATTAAAATGAGAAAAACTATTTTATAATTAGGATCTACAGTTAACTGACTTCTAGGTTGACCTAATAATTCTGTTAAAATGCTACTAAATGTATAAAACATTCCTTTCTTAATCTAATTTAATGAAGTAAATTAAAAACATTATCTGTTGTCTCCACTTTTGATATAACTGAAAAGGAGATTATTTATAAAAATGAATTACTTTTCATCCATGTGGCTTCTCATTTTTTTCAGTTTCTGCATGATGCTACTAGTTTCACTGCTGGAGATTGAAATAGGAGAAGGACTACGAGTCTCCAAATCAGTCGGACCGGGACTAGTTGCTTTATTATTCTTTGTATCATCATCATCACTCTGGGGTTCCTTAAAGCAAAAAGAAGCAAAATTTTATTAACTTTATAAGGATTTTAAAGAAATTTTAAACACTCAATTCAAAATTAAAATTAAACTCAAAAACAATGGATGTAATAATAGGTAAAATTTAGAAGTGCTTAAAGGACAAAAACATCACACCTAAAAATGGTTAAGGTAATCCTTGTTATGTACCATTTTACCAAAGATTGGTTGGTTGGTTTGTAATACCTGTAATGCAGAAAGAAGGAAAGATGGGGATGGGTGGAAGAAGAAAGAAGGAAGGAAGGAAGGAAGGAAGGAAGGAAGGAAGGAAGGAAGGAAGGAAGGAAGGAAGGAAGGAAGGAAGGAAGGAAGGAAGGAAGGAAGGAAG